>KQ435740.1:325089-346623 GCA_001276565.1 Melipona quadrifasciata
CATTTCAGGGGAAGGGGCAGGTAATGAAAGTTCCACGGGTCGACTTGTCGCGCGTCACGGCAACAGCCAGAGGAATATAAAAACGTTTGTTCGCGGTCTTGCCTGGCAAACAACGCGTTCGCGATAACCGACTGTATAACGAAAAAAAAAAAAAAAAAAAAGAAAGCAAATTTATTCCGCCGGAAATATCAGAGCGGCTCGATCAAATGAAGTCGTTTCCTCCGATTTGCAACGTTAACGAGTCGTTTGTCAATTTTTTACGTATCATCCGGCCGGTTTGTTACGTAGCCATCCAGGGGGGCTGATATCCCGGAAAATTGCATTTAAAAACGCGAATGAACATTTGCGCGTGGACCGTTTCTACCATGTTGATTCTGGATTTATAATTGATAGCGATTTGGACGATGGGGCTCTAAATTCGGACATTTCCATCGGAGAAAAACGGCCGTTCGTTCTGTTATAACTGCGATTTTCTCTCGGAAATTTTACCAATCGGAATTAAGGTCCTACAGATTTCCTTCACTTTCCCGAACGTTCGCGTCGCATCTTTTTACTTGACCAAAAAGAAACTGCACGAATTGTACCCCAGTGCGAAGCAATGGAGACTGAAGATTTTTTTGCCATAAAATTTTATTGACATGCACACATTTGAATCGATAGAAAACAAATTACAGGCGCGATCGCTCAGTACCAGACAACGCCACTCCCACTCGAGGTCTACGCCACGCCCTCTCGCGAATCACGTGACCCAAATCAACCAATCGCTAATTTTCGTTGCATCAGCGTTGCGATTTTCTGGATTACCCCCGCTAAAATCACTTTGAGTGATAAAAAGAAATATAATGCGCTATACTTTGTACACTCTCCTGGAACCTAAATCAATCGTCGCGCAATGCGCATTTATAAAAGCGACGGAAATCACCGTACGGACATCGCTGACCACTGCGCCGCCGGTGCAGTGCACGCTTTCTTCGCTCTTTTCACGGTATTCCCCGCACGTACGTCACAGAGATACGATACTGTTAGGCGAATTCGTTTCATCTTCGGGATTCTCCCTGGCCCTGTGTTCTTTACGTTTTCTATTCTCCCTGCCAATGGAGCAAATTGCACGAGGGACCATCGCCGACAACGAGAAATACGCTGAATTATTACACGGCCGAATCTCTCGCAGAGAATCAGAATTGCGACGAGTAGATTTATCGCCGGTTACGCAACTCGAACCCAGAAAATGGACGGAATCTGAACTTGAAAACCTCGAGGTGGTTAGTCTTTCTTCACTTGAAAATTTCGTTTCAAAGTCGAACGTATCGATTCGCGTGGGACGACAAATGCCTCGTTACGAAAGGACGGAAATTATTTGTCACTCGGGCTAATAACAATTGAAGGATGTACGTTTGTCAACGTGTGCCATAATCGGCAATCACTGCAACGACAGTCGTGTTGTTACAGTTGGTACAGCGTGACTAGCATGTACAATATGTATGTCCAACGGGGAAGATATTTTTCGCCAAAGCACCTCGTTTCCTCGTTCGAGAGATAATCCTGTCGATCGGTCCCGATGATTGACGTTTGCTTAGCCAGCCAATCCAGATCGGAGCTTTGTTACACATACTCGCGTTCAATCGCTAATTGACTGGATTCTTGTTCGACACGCGATTTGTCATCGCCATTGACGCGATAGCCCGTCGTCATCGATCGTTCGCGTGTACTTATTCAGCGGCCTGTCGCTTCAATGGGAGTCTGGCTCGCTTGTTTGTACATAATACGTAATTTGCGTCCGCGATAACGCGTTAGCCGCGATCACGAATAATCACTCTGTCGAATTTGAAAAGAAGTACGGCTGTGCCTTCTTAAGCGTCCATCGTTGGCACCGAAAGAAAGAGTGGGGACGAGCGTCAACTGTTGTACCGATACTAGGCCAATCCCAATATCGTTTACCACACTATTTAATTCCAAAGGAATTTCACATCCTAACGTTTTATTTAAACCACTCTAAATTTAACGCGTAAATAACACACTTTTAAATTAAATGGAGCAATAAATTATAACGAAGCAGTAATTATCGAATGATTGTAATTAATCTAAATATCTCGAAAATTTATTGAAATTTCGACAAAAGTAGTCGTTGATCGATAATCATCGATAATTGAATGGAAACCTCTAATAAAGGTCTTGTTACATTTTCATCAATATTAAATTAACGATACACACGGTATGATTCTGTAATCGCGTTAATACATATAAATTGGACATGTATTTGTTATGCTTGACTTTGATCAACGTGCGTCCGAAACAGTCGCAATTTTCAATAATCGGTGTGTCCTGTATCGCTCGTTTTATTGTCATTCACGCCGCCGTGCGGTAAAGTAGCGTAGAGTGAAGACAGTTTGAAGAATTAAAACGCTCAAGTGGGCACTTTGTACCTTGCTTGGCAATTGAAAATTTTATCCGTATAAGCGTCGATGACACAAATTGAATTAATTCTGTAATCTTTCTCTGTGTTGCAGGTACGCACGTTCGAAACCGATTGACGTTTCCAGGCGCAGAATCCCGTGAATCCTGGAAAGTCGTACGTAACACGCACATGTTGTAAATATTCCTCGATCGAAACCAGACGAGCTAATTTTGAAGGGACGCTCCTGTTTCAATATTAATTTCGGAAAAAAAAAAAAGAGAAAAAGCAAAAGAGCATCGCATCTTCAAAAAGCTCTTTGCCCGTTGAAAAGTGAATTTAAGGAAATTAAAAATTCCTTTGAACGCACACGTTGCCGACATTTCGGCGAGCGTTCCAGCGAACTTTATTACGGATTTCGAGGGTTCACCGACGTGTGCTTTCCATTGACCGCTGCTCCAAGGTTTTTAAGTAGTCAACTGTTTAATTGAAAATTGAGGGAAACGCGCACCGGTCTACATTCCGGTTCTCTCGGGTTCGCTCTCCTAGGAGAAACTAGGTCTTTGATTCGCTCTCCACGTTCGTTTCCTCTATCAATATTTCACGTCGTAATTCCTCCTTTTTTCCCCCCCATTCGCTCTTTCAACATTCAGTTCCGTTCTCTCTCTCTCTCTCTCTCTCTCTCTCTCTCTCTCAAAGAAGAAGAAGAAGAAGAAAATTGTCTCGGCGTTTTTCGTTGGGTCATCCGAAGTTCAAAGATCGATCGCTATTTTCTCCCCGGTCAACTTTCGCGAACGGTTCGCCGGCTGCGTGGAGAAAAAATGTTCGATAAGAATCGCTCCGCTCCGGTCGCAACTCAAACATTTTCCCCGCTACGTCGGTTCGGTTGGAAACGACTCGAGGAAAGATTCCAGGTACGCTGAGACAACAGTCGGACGATAGATTCTGAAATTACGAAATTGCCAGACTTGGCGAGAATTAGCGCGCGTGGCCTTCCTGTCGATCGAAAGGGCGAACAAATTCCGGTAAAAGGATGCCATTAATTTGGCGCGCGACGTGGCAATGAATTTTATATCCGCGGCAGACACTCGCCTAAAGACTGGCAAATGCAGTGTTTGCGAGTGCATTATGACTGCCACCCGCGGTGGTCTTTACTTCTCTCTCTTTCTCTCTATTTTCGGAGTAACGTTTCCAAAAATTGTGTCCATCGTGCGCTCTGTACGTTCCTCTTCGCGAAGAGAGCGCACACGCAAGAGAACCGTAAGAGGGCCAATATCTCGTCGAGGCACACGCCGAGGGAAACTCCTTTTCGCCGTGTGTGCCGTCCCGTTTCCAACTCGAAATGCCGAAATGAATTTTTCTCTGGCCCATGTTTCAAAGGACTTTCCCCTCCATCCGGCCGAGTTTTGCTGCATGTTGGCTCTAGCCGGTTCTCTAGCGTGCTCTCCCTCTCTCTCTCTCTCTCTCTCTCGAATAACTTCCAACTGGTTGTGTGTCGCGTGTGCACGAGGCACACCTGCACGCGCACACGCTTGTACAGGGTGTCTCGGAGTTTAGCGGTGAAACTTCGCGTCGCGCGAGCAAACCATTTTGCAAACACACCCCCGCACTTGCGTATTCCGTGTTGAAATTCCATCGAAATTCGTCTTGGTGGACTTTGCCGATTGAAAAACCCAATTTCTCGTCGCCGTCGGTTGGCTTTCGGCATCGCGACAGGCACGGAGCGTTAATAACTAACTAATTACCAGTTACGTCGTGACGCGGCAACAACAAGCAGCCGCGCGATAACTTTTCGACAGCAAAATTTTGCCGTACCTGTAGAGTGTGTACATTCGGAAAATTTCGTCGCGAAACCCCGGGGCACCCTGTGTACAGGTACACACGGGTGCAGCGTACCGCTCGAGTTCCGGTTCAAAGGTCAAAGTTGCCTAACCACCGGCTGCCTCGCGGTCGTTGCACGCGACTCGGCGGAGAAATATTTAAATTCGAATAAATTTCGCCGCTTCGATTTTCTTCCCTTTCTCCTTTCCTCGGGTTTGCATATCGGCTGTTTGCATTCCCACGCGCGCAAGGAGATCTCGCTGCCGAATTTCGATTCTATTCGATTCGACTGGATACACAGACACCGCGCGGATGATACACGCCGCGCGCGTGTTTTACGAGGAGGGTGTTTATTCGAAATGTCGCGCGAAAGGGTATCGCGCCGCGCGTCGCACACCTTTGGCCGTGTGCACTCTAGTTTATTACTTCGCCGGCGTAATTTACTCGCGCCTCTACTTGCATGGCCCGCGAAATCGAATCCCCCGTGCCCCGTCGACGAGACCCAGGCAAACGAGAGCGACAGTGTCAAGTGCCGTGCGGGTAAATAACGCGACACCGTCCGTTTCTCTCGATTCTTTCCTCCCTTCTTTTTGCCCGCCATCTGTCTCTTCGTTCTCTCCCTCTCTCTTCTGCCGCGGCAGCTCTCTCCAGTGCGACGCCAAGTTCGTAAGTTTCGAACAATGGCCCTCGAGATCCGTGTTCTCTCGCGCACGTTCGAGTACCAATCTCGAATCGGTGGATTTCGCAAAAGGTAAATGAAACCGCAAGTTTTGTCTTTAAAGTACGTACGAAGCGGGGGCGAAGAAGCGAGTCGAAAGCGTGGAATGAGATTTTTTTCGTTCGAGGCTTTGTTCGTCAAAAATTTATCAAGTATCAAGGCGACATTTAACGGAATATATTCAATATTTTAGCATATTGAAATGTAGAAGACATTTTTGACCTGTTTTTGCACCTGCTTGAACAACTTTCTTTTCTTATACATCTGGAATTAACCGTATTCAACTATACTTGATAAATTTTCAAAAACGGAGCCTCGAGTGAAAAAATTTATTTATTTATTAAGGGTGTCCACGAGTAACGTCGTTTTCTTCAAATTTAATAAACCATCACTGTCTAGTGACAATAACTTAACTTGTTGTAACATAACCTGTACTCCAATTAAATATATTGACATTTAGTGTGTTTATTGTTCGATTACATTACAGTTTTCTACAGTATTTTATCAAAAAACGGCTCACTTATTACTCCGTGGGTACTCTTAACATATGGAAGAATTCGACGCAAGTTGCAGAGATATAATTACAGTGTCCGTGTCGATGAAAATCAGCCATCGAGCGGCTGACGTTTATAAAACCGGACAAGACACCGAGCGCGTATCAAATCATTTTCGAGCGGTATCGAACAAAACCGAACAGCCGTGTAAGCATTACGATTAATCATCTGACGTATCTCGTTTCCTACGAACCGGTTTCGCTTCGAAAAACGGCAAGTTTTTCAGTGTTTACAGTCCAGCCTCGAATAACGCGATGAATTAATTGCGTGCCCGATATCCCAAATCTGTGCATCAATCACGTGCAATGTGCAATACCAATTAAAAGTTAAAATGCCAGTTGAAAAGTCAAATAAAAATTGATCATTTCGACTCGTATTACTTCGTGAAAGGAAATCGAGCAACTTTGACACTACTTTGACACGTGAATTTGGTCTTGTCCGAAGATGATCTCACATCGCGGGTGGAGAAATGAAGATACTTTAATTAAAATTAATATATTATACAAATTATAACTTATAAGTATGTATCGTATACTACATAATAAAATTTTAATAAAAATTGAAACATTTGTAAAAAATTATTTGTCAAAAAATCATTTTCGCAACTAGATCCACCGTTTCGATCTTTTGAAGATTGAAATTCTTTTCCTTCACCATTTCATTGTACAACAAAGTTCAAGAAACTCTACCGTCCAATTCTAACGTTAACCAAAATGGCGGGAAAAAAAATCATACAGCGATTGTTTTAATGGCTCGCCATGAAAACAATTCTTTAGCTTGAACTTTTACAATTTTCGGCGCAAGATTCAATCGAAATCTTTTCCATTTTACGAAGCTGCACCAATTTACGGCGCGATTACGATTATCTTTGGGAAAATATGGCGAGGGAGCGAAAACTGTTCTGGCGAACAAAGTTGCCAATCCTCGGGAAGATTTCGCGGCCAGGTTTACAAGCGGCCGTGATTTCGAGCGGAATGAAGATAAACCTCGAGCTAGTTGGCGAGCTTACAGAATTACGCACCAGTTCGTCGGTTCTACGTTTCCCAGTTGCAAGGTATCGAATAGTTGGAAAGTCGAAGAGAACGAGACAGGTGGTGAACGTTTGGTCATTCGCCGACGCGTTCGCCAATTCGCTAAAAACTGATCCAAAGCAACCACGTTCCCTGTGGAGGACATAGTACTCCACCGAGGCTTATGAAGATCGTGCGCGTGAAAATATCTCGATTAACGTTCCCCTCGACCCTCTTGCGCGAGAATGTCAAACATTTCCGAGCACTGGCTCATGATTTAGACTGTATTTGTCGTCACATTCTTTTGACAATTCGAATGGGAAAAGAACATAGAGATACGAGCGAACTGGAGGTGATTTCTATGTGAAGAAATAAATCGAAGATGAAGAATAAGATTCTTTCGTTCGAGGCTTTCCTTTTCGAGTACGATCGCGAGCCTGTTTTTCGACAAGAACCTAACCTTAACCTAACCTAAAACTAACCTAAATCTCCCAGAGACTAACGACTATGATCAGCCAGTTCGTACAAAACAGGCTCACGGGGAGGTAATTTTTCAAGTGAATAACGAAACAATAATTTTCCGTGTCGAAGATAATATCGAGGATATCGACTCAACGCAACGCGATTCTAACAAGGCTTTCGTGCGATTCAATTGAAGTTATAGAAACGTAAAGTCTCATTATTGAACATCTATTAAATCAAACTCGATCGTACGACTAGTGCAATCACGAGCCCCGAACACTTTATCGCTACTCCCGCTAGAACTGCCGATGATTAAAGCATACAATTTACGTCGCAGACACTGAAGACAAATTGTATAATACAGCGGAGAGCGTGCAAGCTTCTATTCATGTATCATTTTACGAGAAATTATTTGAATCTCTAAAATGTAAAGAATACATACGATCGTACGCTTTGTTTATTCAAAGCGCTGCAGTTTGTCCAGTCGAATCGAATCGAATTGACCTCCTTTACTTCCGAGTGTCATTCATAGTCTTCAAGTAGCACCTTTGTTCCTTTCAGGGATCCACGCAGTCCAAAGATCCGTCCTTTATGTGAATTTTCCATTACCGACTTTTTTTTTTTTTGCAAAAACTACGCCGTTTTATGTCTACAAAATGTCTACAAATTGTTCATTTTGTCCACTTTAGTAGTCGGCTTTAAAGTTTCGTCTGCAACTGCGAGCAGATACGTACATCCGGTCACCTGCGTGGTTCACGAACGGTTTTCAAACACTCGGCTGCTCTCTCTCGAAACGTCTACCTCCTCTCGTTCCGGTCGACTGATCGAGCGACGATATTTTGTCTTCCAAGGACGGCACTTTGCATAATCGACGGTCTATCGTGGCAAAGAAGATTTCGCGTCGAGGGGGAAAGAGGGTGGAAAAAAAAAGAAAAAAAGAGGAAAACTTCAAAGAAGCGGGCGTCGTGTTGCCGGTTAGACCGGTTAATACATTTTTGACTCTCGAAGTTTCTCGAGTTTTCGCGGCTTCTTTTTCACACACACACACACACACGTTTTCGGCGAAATTTCGGTGGAACACCTTTGAAGGCATTTCGTCCGACCTCTGAACCTAGGTCATCTATATATTCCGCACGGGCGATTAAATGTCGTCGGGAATTCCTTTCTTTCGCTTACTTTAATTAAGTTTCACCGTGGGAGGGGGAAAGATTTCAGAATTCGTTCCGCGAGGCCGAGTTGGAACGAGTTAGAAACGAGTCGACTCGCCAACGGAAATCGGACAAATCCTCGCCGAATTCTTTTCCGAAATTCCCTGCCTTAACCCTTTCGTTCGGTCTCGCCTCGCTGCTTCAATTACAAGTGCAAATAGCAGTTTCTTTGCGCTCGTGTTTCGCCACGTGGTCCGCTCGCACGTGTGATCTGAATTCAACAGATTGAAGACCCCGATGGATCGGCGGACGCCAGCGGAATCTTCAACTTGCACTCGAGTGTCAGAAAGCGTTCGATCAGTCAGGAAATTCGCGCCGAGAGAGCGATTGGTTTACCGCGGAAACGAAGGGAATTTCGGAGCAATTATAACTTCAATCAACATCGGAAGTCGGTCGGAAGGAGGAGCGCAATGGAACCTTTCTTAACCAATAAAATTACGCGATTAAAGAGATGATAAGAACTCTCGTAAATCACGGGGGAGAGCGAAGTTGGACGACGACCTGAAGGAAGTTCTGGTTATTGTCTTCGATTTATTTTGGTGGCCTGGGAAAGATTGAAGACAAGAGAGAGAGAGAGAGAGAGAGGAGAGACAGAGCGAGAGGAAGGAGTGGCTCGAGTTTGATCGCCGTTATCGAGCCACTTTGGCTTCGCTGAATTTAGTAATCTTCTCGGGGATCACCGTGCTTCCGTAGTCGAACGCAGGTTTAATAATTTCTTGACAACGAGAACAAAGAATTTTCCCCTCCACTCTGAAGATATCTGCGCGGTGTGGCAAAGTTTGAAAATTTCACGGAGAATGGGGATTTACCCGGGAATGCCTTGACACGCTCGATTTTCAGATCGAGATGCCTCGGTCTGCCAACCGAGGTTTCTTTCGAGATCGCGCAACGTACACACGTGGATTTTCTTTCTCGCTTTTCTATTTACCGTCGGATTCGCAAAGTGGCACGCTGACACGAAAAATGAGATTCAATTACATTTGTGAACTTTTGCATGCGAGTTTATTTTATACCGTTATTAGGGAAGAATATTTATTTTTCTATAGCTCTCTCTCTCTCTCTCTCTCTCTCTCTCTCTTTCTCGTTTCGTTTGCACGCAGCCGGAAAATTAGTTCAGCGAAACCGGCTTCTTTCATCCCCACCTCACGGACCGTTTTTAGCTCCTTCAGCCTCTTTGTTTGCAAAATTAATAACAATGGTCCGCTTTACGGTTCATTAAATATTCTACGTTTATTAGATACTCGGAGTTTTTGCTTCCCAGTTCGTCCGATGGCAAAAAATTTAATATAGAGTTTAAAACGAGAATTGAACAAACTGTGTATACATACGTGTGTATTTTTTCTTTTCTATTGCATCTCGTTCTAGCCAATTTCGCACAATTTGTACGTGCGCTACTCTCTCGCGAAGTACTTCGGAGTGCTAGTTAACTCGCAGATCGCGACGGAGTTCTTCAGAGATTAAAGCAATCGGTTCTGAACAAATTCGACAGCTATGCTCCAGATTCTGTGGACATTTTTAGATGTGCTACGTTCCCGCTCTCGAGCAAAATTTTTGTATAAAATGATGTATAACGTTGCACTTGCACTAACCGTACTGTCGAGTTTTTTCAATAATGTATGTAATTGTCTCGTCCAACCAAAACTGAAAATTTGGGGATTAAATGCGAACTACTAACTTTGCAAGCAACTTCAGACATTCAGATTGAAAAGTATAACATAACGATTCTTCATTGAATTGATTGAAAATTAAAATCGATTTCTGCATATATTCCACCGTTTCTGGTCGAATCATTTTACGACTCTGTTAATCCGTTTTGAAGTAGAATATCTTTTTGACTTTCCTAGTAACATTTTGACAGGGGCCTAGAATGTTTTCTTCGAACAAAAGTCTAACCTCGAACTTTCAAGAAATCGCAATAATTTCTTATCGTATAAATATTCCACTTTGAATTTCTTTTGAACTTGGTAACATTTTCATAAGCGCCTGGTTTTCTCAAACAAGCTTCAATTTTTCGAATAAAAGTCCAATCTGAAACCTAAATTTTCAAAAGATTAATAATTACACCTAGGATCTTCCGAATTGCAATAAATCAGGAAAGATCCTTTATTGCAAAAATTCCGCTGTCGAATAGAGAAAATAGAAAAATCGTCGCTGTCGTTACATTTTAATCGTTTCAAAACATAAAGCTCGTCTTGATGGCTAAAGTGTATTACGTATTTAAAAAAAAAAAGTATGTTATTTGGCGCTTGTAACAAAGGGGTTAATTGCTCCACCGTAGGTCACCTGAAAACGGTGAAATTAAAGCATCGATTAACGTCAACCGTTTCTGAATGACATAGCACTACATACTCGCGGGTCAGCGACCGTCTTCGAAGCCCCCTGATCTACGAACGTCCAGCGGAAATGTAAACTAAATCGCAAGAACGTTCGATATTCCAACAAGCGCTGACACTACGATTGGCGAACATGAATTTTACGGAGAACGCGTCCCGGCTCGACGACGAGGCGGAATCGATGTCGCATCGATAACGCCATCGATAATGTCACCCGAGTCAAGCGAGATGTAAGATGTAATTTTCGTCGCGCGAGCAAACTCGCTACGCGCTTTCATCCTCGAGGACGGCGGAAATCCTGGTCCCGCGACTTTTAACCTACATCCCGTGCCGTGTTCCAGCAAAAATTCGATTCGAATGGAAACTTTCCGCTTGAAATTTTAATGTCGGTCCCGGCTCTCCGCCGGGGAAGAAGGCCCGATCCCTGTTATCCGAGTCTCCTCCCGATTAACCGATCCTCGCGGCACCGAGCGCCAGCAGAAAAGTGCGCGAGAGGGAGTCGAATCGCCAACGATGGCGACGTTGATATTTCACGCGCGGATGGATTTTTTTCCGAGTTTCGACGCGGACGGAATATGAAAAGTTCCGCGACCGGAAGCTGCCAGAGAAGCGCAATTTCCGCGTGATTGACGCGCGACCGACGTTACCAACGACAACCTCCGCGCTCTATATAGGTAATGTTAATTGAATTCGCGTTGTTGTTGTCTCCTTTTTTCCCCACCGTTTTTCGTCTCGTTCGTTTTTCCGCGCCGTAAAACGTTGTCACGCCGAAAAATTCTTCGATGGAATAAAACAAAAACAAAACAAAAAAAAAAAAGAAAAAGAGAAAGAAAGAGAAAAAGATGGGCTGATTTCCTTCCCTGGAACTCGCCAGCGATTGTTTTGCTCGTAACAGGGTAATTCCCAGTGTCTCGTCAGAGACTAAGAAATGATCGATAAGCCGTTATTTTGCTAGCTTCGAGATTAGATATTAAGTCGGACAGGAAGTTCAGTTCGTCTGTATAATACCGTTAAATTATACAAGTTCTACACGCGCTGCCATGAAAGTTCTGTCGGACTGGTTATAGGTAAGAACCAGGTTCTTGACGTGTGCAGTTCGAAACTAATATTCGATGTCTGATCTCCTTTATCTCTGATAAGGGCGTTTCTGTTGCGCACCGTTCCACTGGAAAATACCGCGTCTATTCGACCATACGTCGTTTAATTTCCAAACGTCGGCTATTGTGTTCATTGCAAAGGTAGAATTAAAGAGAAGAGAAAGAAAAAAGGAAAAGAACGCGATAAGAGTTGCGTAACGTAAAGAACAACATTTCCACGGGTTGGAAAAATATTTTCGTCTATTGAGAGTGTCGCTGTGTCGCGGGAGAAATGTCAATGAAATTTCAACAAACAACTGCTGCGAGGATTTACAACGTTCTCCCACACATTTATAACAATGAATAACATTGGACACGCTGTACTTAACACGTTGAAAGCCATGGGGGTCGAAGATTAGTAGAAACACATAATTCGAGTGAATATTAATACTTGTACATTTGCCAGTGTATCTGCCATTCTTTTTTTTTTATCACTGAAAGTAATTTTAACAGGGGTAACCCAGAAAATCGGGCTTCGCTCTTCAGGTGCAACGCTCATGCAACGAAAATTAGCGATTGGTTGATTTGGGTCACGTGACTCGCGAGGGGGCGTGGCGTAGACTTCGAGTAGGAGTGGCGTCGTCTGGTACTGTAATTTGTTTCGTATCGATTCAAATGTTTGCATGAGGTACAAGTTATTCTGTGGCATAGTTTTCTCCATAGGCTTGTACACGAAGAAATATCTAAATCTTCAATTTCACTGTATCGTAAAAAGTAAGTGAAAATCGAAGGAGACGCGTTTCTAATGAAGTAAACTTACCTGTTGCAGATAATATTTCAACGTAATACCTGTCGTGTAGTAACAAATTCATGTCCTGGGCCGGACATGCGAAATCAACGTGGTAATCGATGCGTTAAATCGTAAAAATACCTGCAAAGTGTCAACAGTCGATGAAAACGTGTTACAAATTTCGTTAAGTTTTCACGAAGACGAGAGTCTTCGGCAAGGCGAAGCTCCGCCCGGAAAGTCGGACTGAAAAAACTCGCAATATCATCGATCTCATCTATAAACCGGCGCGTTCTCTTCTTGCAGCGTGTGGCAGCGTGCTTCCCCCTTTGCCGCGGCTAGATATTTCAGCCGGATACATTACTTCCTGTCGGAGATTATCCGTCGCCGGCTGCCACGACGTCTTTTACGCGAATCCTCCGGCTCTGAAACCGTCCGGCGTCTGAAATGAAAGTAACCGAGAGGAGCCGAGATTTTCTCCTGTCGTTGTTGCCTTCCTCGCCCCTTGCTTGATCGCGTCGAGCGTAATTGCGTTTCCCTCGCTCAGCCAACGATCAACCCACTCCCCGGTCGTGTTTTTCAAAACCGACGTACACAGGATCGTCCTGCGAGCAGGGAGAGATCGATCTGGCCTTCGTGGTGAGAATTTGCATACGAAACACCTTCGACGATTGTTTGAAACGCTATTTCACCTCGGTTCCTACACGTTTCCCGAATGCGGCGAGCGTCGAGGAAAATTTAGCAACCCGCTCTCGACATTAAGCAAAAATAAAGCAACGCGACTCTGAAATTTCTATTTTTAATTCGCTTCAATTCAGGACGTGTCGTTGCAGCAGCCCGTAAAATAGCCGCGGTATTTCGAGATTTTTATGCTCCGAAAATATTTTTCGCCTCGTAGTTCTGTTTAAGAGGATAAAGCTGACCCTATAATCTCCCCCGTCCCCGACTCCATAACGAAGTTTATTATCATCTTTATCACGTGTCCCGCGAAATCGTAAATCCTGTATCGTTAATTTCCTCCTACTTGGAGTTTCCCGCGTGTCTTTCTCTTCGAACCAATATAATCTTCCCCCCCAGAGAATACCAGCCACCCCAATTATTCCGCGAATAGTCCTCCTCTATCCTCTTTTTTATTTCTTTGTTTGCGTTCGTCGTTTCTCTGTAAATTCCCTACAAGTCTAAAAGGAACAATCATTGTGTTGTTACTCGTTACCTCGATCATTGTTAACTTATTGTTAAACGCCGCGTGGATTTTACACGTCTCGCCCTGGACATGAATTTGTTTATCAGGTTGAAATATTATCTGCGACAGATAAATCGAGGAACATAAACATTTATTTAAGTAGCCGCTGATACAGTGAAATTGAGAGTTTTCGCGCACAAACCTATAGAGAAAACTATACCATGACATGAAGAAAAAGACAATATCTTACGATATTGTAGAAGATGTTATGAAAAAAATTCGAAACAATAAGGTGGAATAAAAGCAAAAATTCACTCAACCATGATCCTTGACCACGATTACAACGTGAAATAAATCCTCTCAAAGATACGAGTGTTATCCCTTGACGCGGTTAATTTGTTGTTTGATGTTCGGCGAGAAATTGGCACTGTGTTCGAAAGCAGAAAAATCTGATGTAGCACGCGCGAAGTATCATTTCGTTGCAACCTTCGTGTATCTGACTTTGCTCGTTGGAAAAGGGTCTCGTACGCTTTCGAAACGGGGCTCGGTCGCTACGCTGTTCCATCTCAATAACTCGACAAAATCCGACAAGCCTGATAAAACGCTAAAACTGATAAAAACGAATAGCTCCGCGAACAGTGTTTGAAAGCACAAACGTGGAAAAGAGAACGTTCCACTTGCCTTGCTCGTCATTTCTCGAGTATTTATTTCGAAAGTATAGAACGTAAATCGGTAGACTCGTTTCTTTCCCATTTCCCTCCTCCCCCTTTTCGTTCCAAGCGGATTCGAAGGCAATTGAAACGCTGCAAAATGGAAAGAATCACCCGTTCGTCGCGTCGTTCACGACTGAAGTAGCATTCTCAAGTTGTCAACCGATCTTGAACGATCCGTACGCGTTTCTGTTGTCTTTATTGACGTACAATATACACCGTATTACGAAAGAAAAAAAAGAAAAAAAGAAGAAAACATAAAGGTAAACGTGAAACGTCCGTTTCTTAACAAAAAGAGACACAGCCATTGGTATATTGATCGATCGATTGCTATTTAGGTCATTCGAGGCAAAAGTGGAATAAAACATTTTCTTTCTTTTTAATAAATTGAATTAAATTATTTTTTTAATATAATAAAATTAGTCGTTACGTCGAATATTTTTAATTCTATATGTTTCAGACTGCGAGTCACCCAATGTACCGTTTACAAATGATTCTTCGTTTAATATTGTACGAATATCCCAATTTGTCCGCCCGACGCGGCCGCGTTTTTATTTCTCAGATATTTTAACAAACGTTGAACGAATCGAGGTTGTTGCGATGGATCCTTCGGCCGTAAAATATATATAAACTCTTCTGAGTAGCAATTAACCGGGGATAAGGAACGAGCGGAGAGTTAAAAAATGAGATAGATAATTGGGTATTGACCAAAATTTACAGAATGAGGTTTGCTTATAAACCGGAGAAACGCGAGGAGAAGAGAAAGGGTATGGACGGCAAGGTAGGAAAAGCATGTCCGAGGTTGTTTGACTGATTTATGGCAAGATGGCTCGCTTTATATATTTATTTAATTGAGAAATAATGATATTTATATCTAGTTATAAAGTTAGAAGCTTTAATTTTTTATTTCGATTAAGGATTAAGTTACAATTTTACTCAGTTATTTCATTAACAATTTAATTTATAATTTGTAGATATAAAAGTATAAAATAATAGATATAAAAGTAGCTAATTATAAAAAAACATGTTAGTAGATAGATATAAAAATATGAAGTACTAAAAAACTGCACGACTTGTACCCCAGTACGATTCGTCTCACTGAAAGGCCCAGAAGCAACTGTTCCGACTAGGAAATGAAAATGACTTTTTTGCCATAAAATTTTATTGACGTGCAGACATTTGAATCGATACAAAACAAATTACAGTACCAGACAACGCCACTCCTACTCGAGGTCTAAGCCACGCCCCCTCGCGAATCACGTGACTGCAATCAACCAATCGCTAATTTTCGTTGCATTAGCGTTGCACCTGGAAAGGCCCAGCTAAAATCACTTTCAGTGATAAAAAATACGTTAACCTAGCACTAACAATTTAATGCAGAATACGAACAAATAAATAAAATATTGCTTGAATATAGTACTTTGACTCAGTGTTTTTGATTATTTCAATATACTTTCTCAGAAATGAACGTTAACGAAAAATTTCACCGTTTTCAGTGTAGTTCGCGATTGAACGTATGCTACGTGCGGTGCGTATCAAAGACTGCCGTGGCCAAGGAGTTAAAAACGCCTGACTGAGTTAGCTATACGCGGTATATTTACCAACGGTGCTCTCGAATTTAAACAACTCGTGCGCGAGATCTTTCGCGAACGTTCTCTTTTTAACCTCGCAAGAACGATTCGAGTGTTTTCTTTTCGAATGTTTTCTTGTTAAAGCCAAATCGAAGTTTGGGCAACAATTAAAATTGCGCACATCGGCGATCGAATTAATTGAACCAATTACGTATAAGGTAGAATGTGCAACGTTTTCCACACAGTATACGTACAACAACGAATCGATCGGGTTTTGAACATGATTGATCTGTTTGCACGAAATTTTCAGCGATGATTTCGACTTTCTTCGGTGATTAATGAAAGCGCGTTTGCACGAGTGGAGGTAAGATTGGGTGTGGTTGTTGCGTGATTGATCGTTTGAATCTGAAGGCGAAGTTAGGGAAAGTCGTACGTACATGGGACGGATAGGAATATTTCCACGAGAAAGAATCTCAAGTTCTAAACGACCAGAAAATGACTGGACTGCTTTTAATCTCGCGTTTATCGTTCGTTCAACGCACGTTAACGATATTAATTGTTCTCGAGGAAAAATTAATCAACCCTGAGTCCGAGCGAGGGGATTCTTTCGCGAGTACGCAATTTTGTTTGACGAGGAGAGAGAGAGAGAGAGAGAGAGAGAGAGAGAGAGAGAGAGAGAGAGAGAGAGCAAAACTCTGTGCAGGAGATAAATAAAACAAAAAGAGGAGGAAAAGAGGAGGGCAGAAACTGGGAGATGAAAAAAGGAAGAAGGCAACAGCCGAGTTTACCAATTACCTTGAAAATGTCAAAAAACGTGCGGCTCTATCAAAAATATCCCACGAGTTATATCCGGTGTGTACCTGTCAATTTAATTCAATGCAAATATCGCAGAGGACCGGCCTAATGAGGAATGTTCGCAACGACAAATTGAGAAACGTCATCTGTCACAGTTTACGCGAAGTTTGGTCCTATTTCTCTCTCTCTCCCTTTTTTTCTCTTCCTTCCCCTTTTATTTCTAGTTATTTTGCCCTGACCGCGGGTCGCAACTGCCCCTTTCTCTGCCCCCTCTGTTCTCGCCGCTTGCGCGGACTTCCTCCCTGGGCTTTTCCGCTTTATTTTCCGCGGAACCTCTAATGACGTTCTCGTTCAGTGGTCTGTCTCACACGCCTCGTCTCTCCTGCCCCTCTACCAGACACCTATAGTCTTGCCCTTTCTCTTCCCCCTTCCGGCTCTTTGTCCTTTTCGTCGTTGCCGCCTCTGTTCTCGAGACCTTTTGAGAGAAGGTTCCTTCCAATTAATCTCCGCGAGCGAGAGATAAAACGGATTGGCCACGCGAACGTCGTCGTCTACCTCTCGCGAGTAGACGTTAACTTTTCGTCAGAAAAACCCAAACACCGCAAAGCTCGCGAATTCTCAGATTGCTCTTCCTCCGACGTACTCGCAACCAACGATATGTACGTTTTATCGATCCACGCGGAAGCCAGAACGAGAATAAATTGGAACAATGCACGGGCCAAGCTCGAACCCCGGAATGAATGGGCACACACGGCAGCGCTGTTACTTTTCTCTTTCGTTCTTCTTCCGCGGGTCGCAACTAGGTTTCTCCCCCTTTTTAGTTCTCGAATTGAACTGGAGTCGAGAATGGCTGACCCGCGAGCAACGCGACGCGAGAAAGATGGTAGTTGGCGGTGTCGCGCGATAAATAGACACAGGAATTGGGTCGACGCTAAATGCACGCACTCGTTGAACGCGCGACAGTGGTTTCGCCTCGTTTCGCGGACGCACCGCGTCCCCCGGGGCGGGAATCTCGTTTCGCGTAACCACCGTGCGGCAGTTGGCCTCCGCCGGCCAACCCGGGTGGAGAAGTGGATTTCAGAAGACGTGGAATTTTTCCATTTAGCCGGAAGCGCGTTGCGAAGCGCGTTTCGCGGCGTGTGGATTACGTAGCCACACCGCTTCCTCTGACAATCGGCGTCGTTCTCCGCCTCCACCTGCTTGCGCTAATATCCTGGGTTTTCTTAACCGATGGCTCCGCCGACGATAAGGAAGCTACCTTGCGTTCTAAAATGCGAGTAATCCTCGTGTGTGCGGGCTCTACGTACGGATTCCGACCATTCTAAACGTTCCAGCGACTTGAACTATGCGACGTGAATTTTGTAATATCCCAAAGTTATGGAAATGGGATTTTTAAATACACTCTCAAGTATTTTTAGTTGTATTTTTTTTAAATAATTCCAAATAGTTGCTCATTTCGATAGTTTCCTACAGTTCGTCTCGAATTGTTGCCCGTTTATTTTTTTAAAGGAGAGGGGGAGGGGGAGATTCAACATGACAATTTTTGCTTAATTCTAGTCTATCGTCGAGTCAGTTTTTGGACAACGTTTGACCATGTCGCGGGGCGAGATCGCGCCAATTGCCTCGACATTATGAACTTTGATCTTGTTGAAATTAATTGGAAGTCTGGTGCCATCTCCCTTCGACTTTAAACGACGTCGCCGACGGTGGAGCTCTTTCATTAAAAATCGAGAGACCGTGTACTTGCACCTTTGTACAACGTCTGCTGTCCTTAAAACAAACAAGCACGGAGAGCAAACTCATAATGAAGAGACAAGAGACAGAGAGACGGAGTTGCCAAAGGTTCCTTGTTGATTTCAAAATGTCCTTGGCTCGATCAATTGACTTTGGACGAGGCGCGCTCACGCTCCTAGAAACCCCCGATCCGTCCATGCGTGTCGTCAACAATTTTTTACGTTTTATCACTGAAAGTGACTTTAGTGGAGGTAACCCAGAAAATTGGACCTCTTCAGGTACAACGCTGATGCAACAAAAATTAGCGATTGGTTGATTTGGGTCACGAGATTCGCAAGAGGGCGTGGCGTAAACCTCGAGTGGGAGTGGCGTTGCCTGGTACTGAGCGACCGCGCCTGTAATTTGTTTTGCGTCGATTCAAATGTTTGCGTATCGATAAAATTTTATGGCGAAAGCGTCGTCTTCATTTCCTGTCAGAACAGTGAGACAATGCACTTTCCACTTAGGAAACGAGGCGAGCTGGAAGTTTTAATTTCGCAGAATTGCGAAAAGTACGCGTGTCGCAAAGTAAAAACGCGCGCCGGCGTAAAAAACAAGAAAAACAAAAAAAAAAACGCGCGATCGTGGAGAGGATTGTAACGGTCAATTAGAAAAATGACAAATTCATTCGCAACGGGGCGCGACGAACGCTGGGTGAAATTCGAATTTCCGCGTCGAATTTTAATCAGGCTACATCTGTTATTTTGATATTCATAAAGGGACGCTGGACACGCTTCCAGTCCGAACCGCTCGTGGACGATGTTCGTGTCTTGCGTAGTTATTATCCCCGTAGAGAGGGGAAGGGAATGGGGAGAAGAATCAGCGTTAACCGACGGTATATTTTGCATTTTTTATTTTCCTCTCGCCAAAGACTCGTCAAAGCGTCGAAAATGGCAGTGTCTTGCACTGCCGGCCTCTCGAGATCCTGCCGAGGAGATCTTAAAAGGCGCGGTCATCTGCATTTTAAAGCTACGAGAAAATTTCGGTCAAAGCGCGTCAGAACGTTTCCCCTCCCCCTCGTGTTCGGAAAATTGTTTCCTTTGTAGCGAGGACTGTGTAACTTTACTCAGCCTGTCAAATTGCGTCTCACCGCGCAATGGAACAATTTGACGTCGATTCAAACATTTGGCCTCTTCAAATATTTTTATTTTCAGACCATTCGCGAAATAAATTACAATATCTCTTCGATCCGAGAGACGACGACGAATCTCACGATCTCGGTCCCGAAACCCGGGATGCGTTTGATCCCGCTAATGTTGCTAGGTTCTGTTATTTAAAACACGCATCTCGCGCCGTGTCCCCCTTTTGTGAGCCATTGGCCCAGAAAATCTGTTTCTTTTCACCAGGGAGCTCAATCTCTCGCGCGGCATTGTGGCGAGTTTCCTGGAGTGTGACGAAGCGCCTGCGATATTGTGCTGTTTTCAAGGGATTCTTACGACGCAGCCGAGAAACTGGATAAAAATTTCTCTCGTTCAAATTTTCCTGCTGCTCTGATATCTCCTGCCGATGCAATTCTTTGTTTGTTAGAAGATTTACGTTTGTCTTTTTTCTGACAATTTTCCAGTAGACGCACCTCTTTCGGAACTTTCCCCTCACGCCTCTCCATTAAACGCCTCTCGCTAGCAACTATAGCGCGATTATCTAATCGTAGACGTAGAATTTTCGACGACCCTCGAACCATCAAAGTTTCCAGATGGCTATCCATCTTAGACGCTCGGCACTAATTGTGCCCGACGTTGCTCAAACTTCGGTGATTAGGCGAGAAACGGCGCATTCTACGCGAGGAATTGCTCCCGCCTTTTCCACGGCCACGTAACTGTGCTGCGCGCACATTACGTACACAACAGTCTCGCGTTACAACGCGAGAGAGTCTCTTTTACCTTCTCAGTCAGCATTTTACGCGACGATTGAAGAAAAAAAAAAAAAAAGAAAAAGAACGAACGAAGAAATAATCCATGAAACGCGAAATTATTAAGCCTTTCGATTTGATTGATTTCTAATCAAACGGAAGAGATTCAAACGCTCGTTTGTTTTGACACTAAACTTCTAAGTGCAATCAGTGCTATTAGTGAAAATTAATTGTAATCGTATCTTGACGCGTTGAATTTCGAACCAATATATATATAGAGCAGTATTTGTACATCAGCTGTGTAATTATAACTCAAAATATAAGAATTATCATCGCAGAATAGCGGCGCAGAATGCGTTGCTATTCCTTGTCTTCCCAAAATGGACAAACCAAACCCAGCTACGTGTATTCTATCACTATTACCACATGCCAGAACAACAGGGTAACTATCCATTTAACAGCACGTCATGTTAATGCTGACGTTACAATTAATAACAAAGTGAGTGTAAGATGGTGTTACATACGTGTACTCTGTTGCTCTCCGTCAACTAGAATCCCACGACTCGATCTTGTTGACCATACGCGCAGAAACAAACAAGCACGGTATCCGGCTCATTGTCCCCGAGTTCCATGGCTATCTCGAATCAGACCACCGAGTTCCAAGTCCACCCGACTGCAGCGCAGAACCAACAAGACCCCGGGTCTTTGATCCAATGGCGGGAATGTGCGTTCACCAATGCGTCCGCTAAAGCTTTACAACCGTGGAGGATCATCGTTTGTGGCGAGAGCCGAATTCCTTTTGCCAAAGCAGCCGTCGATCACTTTATACCCGGTCAAAAGGGTTCCACCCCTTCCCTCCCTGGACAAATGAAGTTAGAACGATCGGTCTACCGATTTCTGCCAACGCTGGCAGCCCAGCCGTTCGGTGGAATTGGCGAGATAGCGAAGTTCCACTTTACCAAGCGGAAAGTGAAACATTATTTTACTGCTCGGAGAGGTCACGATGCGCGATAAGCACCGACCGGTTGTCGAAGTTCTCAATATCTCTCGCGAATTTTGAAAGGAATTCGCTTTCGATCAATTACGTACGTAACGGATTGCCAGACGATGGAGTTCAGTTTGATCGAAATTTCGTGTTCTTCGTTGGTTTGTCAAAGTTTTTCCAAATTTTGTCAAACAGAAACGTCGTCGATCGAGTTTCTCTCATCTCTCGAGCAAAACGTGGCATTTCGATATAATGAGACAAAAGTGACATTTCGCAGTCAGTCGATATGAAACTGAAATTGATCACA
>KQ435740.1:362967-383013 GCA_001276565.1 Melipona quadrifasciata
TCGTTGCATCAGCGTTGCACCTGAAGAGGCCCGATTTTCTTGGTTACCCCCCCTAAAATCACTTTCAGTGATAAAAGAAAGACTCGATGAGAATCTCGAGAAAGTGGGAAGAGAACGAAAAACTTCGTATCTTCGATTTCATTTGATTTGATTTAATTCGATTCTCTGTAGAGAGCGGAAACCCGGGGGAGAAAGAAATAGCGGCGTTAAAACGGAATAATGAATGAAATTGCGGGAGAACAAAACGCGGTGAATGGCGGGTCCGAGATTGATCCCTGACTGAAATGAGTTCTCTGCTTTCCCGAATTTCCTATTAACGCTTGATAGCGTTTAATGTCCTCTAATTATCATCGCTTTATGGCGATTTCGTACGACACACTACGCGAGTCGTGGTATTCGTTATTTCGCGAAGCGTGCGTATTGACACTTGGTGATTGACGCACGGTGCATGAACATGCGAGGGATTATTGTCAATACACTTTTTTTCTTTTTTCTTTCTTTTTTTTTCTTTTTTTTTATTTTTCGTGAAATATCACGAATGGTGTGCGTGAAGTGTAACTAATTGTTATTTGGAACTGTGCCGGAAAGTCATGGTGAAATATTTCATTTTTGTTTTTTTTCGACTTCGTCCAAGTTATTTGTTGCTAAAAAATTTAAAAAAAGGGAGAGAGAAAAGAGCTACAGAGTCAAAGAGCGACTCTTTGTTTTGCACGTGCCGTTGGTTCGCTTTATTTAATTTTTCTTAATTGAGCGAAAAAAAAGAAGGGGGATGTAAAGATGAAATGCGAAACAAGAAGGTAAAATCCTGAGATGAATTTCGAGTGGAAAGATACGTTCACAAAGCGAATAAATCAGAATCGAGAAACTGTGAATTTCTGAATTCGATCTCTCTATTGCGATTGCTATAGTTCGTTACTATCTTCGATTTCCGTCTTGTTTCAGTACTTTGAACACTTTGAATATTTCTGCTTTTCTTAATGTCTCTCGCACAAAATGTTTCTTTCGAGAAGTGACACGTCTCTTTTTTTACCAAAAGTTTTGCGTACGACAATGTTTTACAATTCCAGACGATATAAAATGTAAAAAAATTATAAGTACTAAAAGAGTTAAAATCGCCCTTTATTGTGTGTTTAACTTGAAGCTGCACACCAAATACTTTCTTGGTCGAGAAAATCCGCACACGTCATGTTGCATCTCTTTTTTTAAAAGTCGCATCGACATCGAAAGCATTAGCGACTAGGTACTTGTATGGTATTCATATCTTGTGGTATAGATTAGTGTCCATTAAGAATGACAGCGTTCTCTTTGGATGATTTTGGGAAATTAGGACAGTCGTATAAAATATGTTGGGCTGTGAGAGCTTTGGGTTCGTGTTCTTGGATTATTTCGTGTGTCTCGTTCTCAATCGAGCCAGTGTAATTCCTTCCTTTCCCGCTGAATTCGTTTCAGTTTCTTTCATTGAAAGAAACGAATATTTATTTGTCGAAATGATTGTTCGAACAATAAAAACGTCGGAGTAGGTCAAGCGATATCATTTGATATCGCGCTCGACATTTCCAATTTGGAGGAGTCTGCACAGCCAGTTCTTGAAGGATCTGGCCGCAGAATGGGGAGAATAGTAATGCGTTTTGGTAAGGGATCTGCGAAGAGCAGCACTTACCCCAGAACGCCAGAAGTTGCACTCGGAGCTACCAAGCGATATGACCAGGCGGTGAAATTTCCAACGTATTGCCCGTCTTTATCGTCGTGGGGGTAACTTTTAAAAAGATCGTAGCGCGCGAGAAAACGTAAACTAAACCGTATCTCTTCAACTCTTTAATGGAACGAACGGCGATGTAACACACACATATATATATGTGTGATATATTTGGTCGTTGCGGCGACGCTCGGATATTTTTTTTCCTTTTTTTTTTTTTACGATGAAAGATGAAATAATGCGAAATAACAATAAATATCGTCCGAGCTATATCGAGCGTCACGCGTGAAATTTACATTGGAGAGAAATAGCATGGCGTGATGTTACTGCACGTTTTATTTATTTTTAGTGAGTCTATATTGCGAACGTGTCACTAGATCAGGACGTGTACGTGTTTGCGCAGGTGGAAATATATATAAACGACAAAGTATAAGTCTTGCGTGTATTACGAGAAATCGCGTAATGTAACTGATTTCTTTGGCGACGATTAACTTCTTTTTATTACGAGACAACTGTCTGGTCGCATAGTCGGAGCATGAAGGAAACGGGTTTATGAAACTTCAATCCTCGCCATAGGGAGAGAAACGCGATATCCAGCGTTCACCCTGAGACCGTTATTTCAGACTGCCAGTTCCCATTTTCTTCGAATATTAGACCTTGAAGCAAGATCCTAGGTCATAGCAAGTTCCTCTCCCAAAGAAATAACACGCCGAGAGGTTCCACGGTGACGGCTACAATTTTATCAAAATCTTCGCTTTCACTCGTGGCAGTTCAGACGATGCCACTTTGAAACTTTGACTTTTAATTTCCTTAATTGCCAATATATATCCTCGTAAGGATACCTTTACGAAATACCTTGGAAAACGTGATGTGTTGTAACAATATTTTTTGTCTTTCGAGACAAATCTGCGTACGAGCAGTCTCAAAATGGCGATCATTGAACGAACGGTTCGACGATCAAAGCTGAAAGCGGACACGTCGCTCTCGATGATTTTACGCCTTCTCCGTGTGCAGCTATTCTGGGTAGAAGTTCATGTTTAAGTCAGAGCTCGCGAGTGAACCGTGTCTCTCATCAAGATGTCCATACGCTTGGTTCGACGTTTTCGTGTGATATAACCTCGTCGAATGCTTTTACGTTACTCCGTTTCTCTGGCTTGCAGCTGACGTACGTTTGAAACAAAGGTCTGGTCTGGTCTAATTGTTAAAGACGATTATGTCGACTGTATGCCTTTGCTTGTGTCTATTTATCGATGTGGAAATGAACGACTCTGGTTGGAATTAACGTTGTCTTTATTATGTTATATATGTATATATACAATAAGCTAAGTCCGTCTGAATGACTGAGATACAGACGACCCAGTTCCAAGGGTTCGCTCAGCCGAATATTGATTGACAATGAGTGACTATCGAACTGAATTTGAAACTTGGTCCTGGATGGTTAGCCGCTAAACTCGAATCGCTAGTCGCAAAAATGGTCACGCTTAACTTGCGATCTCCTCTGAAATTCTTTCATGTATCGAAGATCTCTGTCCTTTTGAGGAATGGAGAGACTTGTCGAAACGAGAAGGCAACGTTGCGTGCATAAACAGAGTTTGTTCCTGCAACGAAACTCATAATCATAAACGGATTACAAAATCTCGTCTGTCGATTTTTTAAGTAATCGATCAGCTACATAACAAAGAATTGATCTATGCTGCCTGAAATGACGATTCTTTCGTGTTCATGCTCGATCTTAAGAAATATATCAAAGTCGTTAATTCAGTTACATTGAATCGAATGGATTTACGAGACGCGCCGTGATAAATCAAGCTCGTTCGAGTACCTTTGGAAAGAAGCGCCGGAGCGCAACGAGGCCGAGGATATTCGCGAGACGCGTTGACGAAGGGGCGCGTGTTCATTCGTCGTTGGAAAGGGTCAACGGTTTAATCCGCGGTCAAAATGATCGGACGCGTTATTTGATGGAATATCGGACGCCGCTTAACAAACGGCAAGTCGACGTTTCGATCAGATATAATTTTAGGTTGGTTTCACGGTGCGCGAGGGCGAGGGCGCAGGAGGCAACGAGAGACAGGAGGAACGGGGATACACAGTCGGCGCGAGCAGAGGACGCGATTTATCACTCATCGGTGAAAACGAGCGTAACACCGGCACCGTATAATTGCGCGTATATCGTTGGCCCGTCGTTATCGCCGATAACCGGAATCATCGATCGCGCACACCCCCCTCATTTTCCGCACGATTTTCGATTACCATTCGACGCGTTTACGAGCCGTCAATAACTACGCGGATCGCGATAGACGGCCTGGCTAAAACCGTACGTATCGAAAAACGTGCGTTATTACTCGGGGATTTTCTCTCTTCTCGATCGCCGAGAACTTCATAGTTCTACCATTTGAACTGGCCTTCATCGATACTGCGAGTGTAATTTTTTTTTTTCATTAATTATCTTCGCAGACGGTGAAACTTGGCAGGGAACGATGTAATCGCGAAGAATAGTCGATACCCTCGACGCAGCTTCCAGAGGAATATAATTTACGGCGCCCTTGCGTGTTCGTCGCTCTTCAACTGCAAACCGAGCGACCATTTTCAGTTTCGTCTTGGTACCGGACGAAAGTATGAACTTTGTCTCCTTTGGACGATAATTTGCACGCTAAACAAATTTAGCACTTGGAGTTAGATAGTCAACCAATCAATGATATCCCGCTAAAACGATGTTCTCCATTTTGTTCAACGTTCTGCAGTTATAATATCTTCATTTCTTTTTATCTTATTCATGGCCGCGTGAACTTACGATTCGAGGTATTACGAAAAAGGACTTTGGTATTTAACAATCAGGTGTCGATTTTGTCTACAGTGATGAGCATAACTGTACTAACGACAATGACAATTTAAAGCGATGTAACCTCGTTAAAAGAGATTATTTTAAATTGTGAAATCTCCACTTTGACAGTTGTTGCGTCACGAGATTTTGTTTCAAAGAAAATTGCAAAAATGTTTCTCGCTGTTAGATCCATCAAAGTCTCTCCTTTGCAACGATTTCTTAAAATTTTCTTTTTTCGCCATTCTGTTGAATTCTATTGTAAAAATTGAAAAAGAATCGTATAGATACTCAGCATTAACGACTCGATTTAAAAGAAAGTCGCAGGTGGCTTTTGATTTAACACAGAGACACCATGTCAGTTTGAAACGATAAAATCTTCGAACCAACAGCACGCATCGCATCGCCCGTGCAGCGAAGCAATATAGAATAGAGGAAAGGTCCGTTTCTGTCTTCTCGAGTCCGAGCAACGATGCACGCGTGATCCTCGCGCTGAAACGGCCCAACCGGGGAGGTTAAATGAAAAATTGCTTTACCGAGGCTTTATTACACGCCCGGCGATAAGGATTCACGGGCCCAGTAGCCGCGCATACGTGCGTCGAATTTTAAAACGTACTTAGCGCCGAATCTATATCGCCGGAGAGTCTCCTCTTCCTTTAATTGGACCCCTTTCCTGTTTAACGTTCCTCCGTGGATTATCGTCCTTTCGTACTGTTCAACGTCCGTTTCTCGCCGTCCCTTTCAATTTTCCTAGCGGGAAATACGTGACTACAAGAAAAGAGAAGAAAGGGGGAAAAAAATGGCACTCCATGTTTGAGAATAATGGACGACGTGTACGTAGGTTTGCAAGTCACGGGGAAAGTCGAGTCATAAAATTACAGTTTGTTCGGTGGAACCATTAATAATAATCATCAGCGTCCCATTACGACGTTTCCAACGTGATCGATCAGCCTTTCGGGAAAACTATTAATTACCAAGAGCAGAGTGTCCTTTTCGGAGCAGATCCACCTTTCGAGTCTCCAGCTAAGGACGTCTCTTCCCGAGGGTGTTTGCGATCTCTCCAAGGAACGCACCTGTTTCCTCGCGTGCGTTCATTTGCGTGCACATTCGTAAATTTTCATCCCTTTCCCGCTTTTCTCCGCCAGAGTTTTCGTTCAGCCAGGCGTAGCGTGAAGTAAAACGATAAAGATTAATTCCACGTTGTGCGAAAGCTCGGGCAACGCCGCGATCAATCTTAATTTTCCTTCGACCTGTTCTCCGATTTTCCACGAAGGAGCTTAGTTGCACATACGCGCGGAATTGTGAAATTTTTCCCCGTTTCCTCTGCCCCCCCCCCTCTCTCTCTCTCTTTCTGTCTGTGTTTAAGCCAGCTAAGTCGAGTTTCTCGAGCGCTCACGCGACGAGTCGAGTCTTTTCAATTTGCCTGCCGTTCGCTTTTCCCGACTTTATAAAACACCGCTTGCACGCAATGACTGTCTCCGAGGGGGAGGGCGTGCATCTCGGAGAGCACTTTACGCTCGCTGGTGTGCACGAACGAGGGGCGCATAAATTGAGGAAGGTCAATGATTCGCTGCCACGTAAGAGACATCGATTCACCTTGGATCATGCCCGGTGATACTTACTTAGAGAGCAGAAAGCTGCTACTCGCATCTCGCGTGTTTCGCATCGGCGACTCGGTCAAACTAAGAGAGTTCTCGAACGTCGAAGACGCTTCAGATTCTGCAAAGGTGTAATTAAAAAATTATGCTTTGCTCGTTAATAAAAAATTAGAATTTCACTCAGCTACTTAGTCGAGCCAAGACAAGACTTTCACAGATGTAAAAATATCGCAACACTGAACTATTTTTGCCTGCGAATCCTTTACATGTTTTCCTACTCGTATTTTAGTTTCTGGTCAAAGTATCTTAGGACGGTTCGCACATGACTAATTCCTAACAGCGAATTTAAAGAGCTTCGAAATTGAACGCGATACGCGCGCGTTATTTTTGTTCGGAATGTAACGAGTTACACGGGACGCGACGTGTCATTGTTTGACGCAGCGAGGTACAGTGAGTTCACTTGCGATGCCAAAAAACAAAAAAGAGAAAAAAAGAAAAAAAATAGTGGAGAAAGTTCGTACAAACATGCGGCCAGCATGTTTTGTTTTCGCGTTAGCCAGTTCTGCCTTTTGCAGAGAAATAGAGCGTAGCTCAATATCGGATTACCAGTTGCTTTTTGAAACGTTTCGGAGTTATGAAATCAAAAAGTAACACACAATGGCACTATTTCTGCTTTTCATGTTATGTACGTGCTATAATATATATATATATATGTATGTATATATATATATTATGATGAGATAGAAAGATGACTGATACAATTTCGCGAAAAAATTGTGTAACGACTCAGTTGTTCTCGTTTCACAATGGAAAGTCTCTGCTTTGATAGTATTGTCGCGATTAGTTCTTTTCTTTTCAGAGATAATTTTACACGTTGTTACAAAATTTTAAGAAACCAAATGTGTGTAAAAAATGGAAAGAAATTTTTCACCATCATTTTGAAGATTGAAGTCTTCATAACGACAGAAACTACTACTACTTTATAAAGAAATCGTGCAAAATTTCGTGCCTAACGTTCGAAATTCAATTTTAAGACAGAGCTCGTTGCGAGAGAAAACTTCACTCTTCAAGATCGTTTTAGTATTTTCACGTACGTTCGAACTTTTACAATTTTCGAGCCAAAATGTGCCCTCACTTTCTCACCTGCTGTGTGATGTAAAATCGAATTAACGACTGTGAAGCTTCACGCTTCAATGTGAGACCAACTAGATCGTTATTTGATCTTTTCTTATGAAATTGCATCACTTTAAATTGTCGATTTCATTTTAATCTTTCATTCTTGTTGATACAATTATGCTCTTCGCTGTATTTACAAAAAAAAAAAAAAGGAATTACACAATTTAACCAGAATCTAAGAATATCTGATATTATAAACTGTAAGTGATAATATCTCGAAGGTGAAAGCACAATCGCAATTCAACATTCTAAAGAAAGAAAAGACATTCCTGCGGCCGTACGATCTTATTCCTGAGATAACCATCGCATCAATTATTCGTCTACCTTTGTAAAAATTGCTCAGAAGTCTCGTCGAGATTGCTCGTCGAAATTCTGACTTGATCGAAGCTGTCGGCAATTGTCAGTCGTGCAAAATTTATCAGAAATTCAGCGTATCGAAAGAATTATCGAAAGATAGAAATTCGAGTCTGAAATCACGTCATCCTCGCGTTTGTATTGCTTTAGCGCGCCGAATCTACCTGTCGAGGTTATGTCCACGCATTCTGATAGATCCTGTACAATCGGAAATCCTCTTTCCTCCGTAGAGCGAACGTTCCATTGCGTCGATCCTGTTTTTCTCGAATTTCTGACGCAACGACTAGTTCTGCTTTTTGCGCCATATCAATGCCAAACGGCAAAAATAACGCGCAGTTATGCAAGCAACGGCGAAAATTGCTCGAGCGGTCGTCGCTGGCGAAGGAGGGCCGCAAAAAAAAAAAAAGGAAAAAAGGGGGGAAAGCAGAAACGCGACAAAAAGTGAATCCGGGTCGTAATTGGAAAACACGACGCGCTGGCAACAATTGGTAATCGCGCTTTCTTTCGTTGATCTGACGGCCGCGTTTAATTGTTAACCGTGTGCGCGATACCTCGTTTCATCGATGAATACGCGTTGACGAGCCGGGCAAATGCGCTCTTTCGATTCTGACCGACGGCGCGCGAGCACCGGCACGCGGCCGTGTTTTTCGGCCTCTGAACGCCGATAATTAATGGCGATTGATGAAACAACCCGCGAATCGGGGTTTCTTTCGAATTTGTGCGTCGCGCGCTCGCCAGCGCCAACGCGTTTGTAACGAGAATAAACGAGCCGGAGTGTTTATGGTAATGCGTCTTTATTGAATGCGCGCCGGTTCGTACAAAGCTCGCAAATGACGCTTCAAATCGGTTCAATAACCGTGTCGGCGTCCATTAGAGAGCCAAGTAGAACGAGATTTATGCGCGGACACGGCCGCGATTACGTTTCTTCCGCACGTACGTCTGCGCGCGCGTCTGTGTACGTTCCACTCGGTATGCGGCCGCGCGACGTTCAAAGTTCAAGAAAGATTAAGCGACGTCGATCCTTCCGTTTGCCGCGCGTGTCGTAATGCGTGCAATGCTCGTAATATACCAGGAAAACTGCGACTGTTTCTCGAACGCGCGTACCATATCGCGCGTGCTGTTATCAGTCAGCGCGCGTCGGGGAAATTTGCCTCGATCGATCATACCGGGCCATCCGAAGTACCCGCGGAAGAATTCCAATTAACGAAAAGTCAGGAAAGTTCAAGAATCCATCACCGTTCGACCTTGCGCATTTCGAAGATGAATTACGATACGTCGTTCGCCATCGATCAGGAACAAACTTCTCGGGGGCTCGATCGAGCTTCGAACTTCCAAGGGAAAGTTTCCTCTCCTCCACCATCTCTCTCTCTCTCTTTCTCTCTCTGTCTCCCTTCCGCTCTCCCTTAGGCACCAACGTCGTCGCATTGGACTCGAGCAGAAAACTTGTAAAACTTCTGCCGTCAAAGACACGTTTGTCGCCGACTGTGGGCGCACGTTGCCCGGGCTCGCCTCTCTCTCTCCGTTTAACGTATTCGCCGGCAATTATTCTCGCATCGCTCGCAACTTTCGAAGTTACGCGGATCGAGATCCACACCAGGTAAAGCCTCTTAGCTGCGAGCGACGAGCTTGCTCGGCAATTTTTTGCAACGTATAATCGACGATGTACACTCGTGCGATGCGAGGAGAGCAATTGGAATTTGTTGAATTGAGTTAAATCTCTCTTTGTCGAAGATGAAACGTACGTGTAAATTTCGGACATTTCGGAATGTCTTCAGACTGGACTCGATCAGTTATTTTAAATATTTTCTTGCTACGACCGGCATTTTGTAGGTACGATGACGATAATTAGTTCAATAATTTACACCGTATTATTTTCATAAAATAATGTATTTAATAACAAATGACAAAGTAACTGATAATCAAAGAATGAAGAAAGAAGAAAGAAGAATGAATTAATACGTTTGATGTCAGCTATATATACGTTTATCAAACATCTCTACGGTGATAAATAAATAAAATATCAATTTATAGATTTTCTATTGTTTGTGAGTTTTACGAAAGTTGGCATCGGTTTATCGGAAATTGAGGAAACGCAGATGGCGTTGATTTTAATTCTGCTGAGATAACGCTACAAATTGTAGACTCTTTGCACGACTTGTTGCGACTCAATCCGTGTATATTGGAAAAATCATGCTCTAGGCGTTATTTATTTGAATTTATTTTTGTTATATAAGAAAAAAAGTAATGGAAAATTAACGCGTGTAAACTTCCCACACACAGTTGCAAAATATTTTTCTATTTTTCTATTTCTTGGAAAATATTTTCCAAATTACAAACCCACACAAAGATATGTTTCGCTATGTTCAAGATATAATATACGAATAGAATCTAAATATCGAGCATCTTCGTACTTTGCTTTGAGAAGTACCATTCTGAAAGGAAATTACTCTTAACTTTGGCGAGTAATATTGAGTTAAAAAGTAATGTTATTGATTTTTCAAGAAAAAAGAACTTGCCAATTTAATTTAATTTTTCAACAAGCAGCTGTAGTGCTGTATTAATTATTATCGATGGAATTAAGGAGTGGTTCGAGCCGATTTACTTCGTAAATTTCGCCCGTGGACAATCGTTGGGGAATTAATGGGGCACGGCGGATCAATTTTCGACGGAGCAAGGTCGTATTTCCTCGACGAAGAAAATTAATAACGATGGGAGACGGTCGCGAGCAGGGAGGAATACCCAATTAAAAACCGGCTACGTGAAATGATCGAACGCGAACGATTGTCTTTTGCGCGGCGCGGCGCGGCGCGACCGGTCTCCGCGGGCCGAGCGGCAAGTGACGATTGATTGATTCGACTTGATTGAATAATGGAGTACGTGCATCGGTTGCATTAGCTGTTTCGTTGTTTATTGCCGACCGACGCGTCGACGTTTCACCGACCGGCGTACGCTGGAAGCATTCGCGGAAAATATTCGATTAATTTTGAATCTTTGGGACCATCCGCATCGACTCTCTCCGACGCGTCGTCGTTAGAGAATCAAAGGACGAACGAAACGCGTGTAACGACTGACAAAACAGCCGGCTCCCGTCGGTTTTAATTAGTCCCGCGTAAAACAATCGCGCGTTACGCGAAACTTTATGGGAATTTAATTATCGTTGCGCGAGAAGGATCACGTGCACGGCAAGCAAAATAATCTCGTTAGCATCCTCCTTTGATATCATTTTCCCGTACACGCGGCGCCAAGACGAAGGTGATATTTTCCCAATGAAGATATGCAAATGCACGCGACGCGAATGAACACGGTGCAACCTCCTTTTGCTCAAACAACGAATTTTCGTCCCGACCTTTCGAGCGTGGAAAATGGGAAAAATTCAAACTCAAAGTTCGTCGAAGCAAACTCGAGGGCAGAGAAAATTTTAATCGGAGTGACTCTTTGTACGAACAACGTGACATCGTCGAAGTCGAGCGCCTCGTTTGCAGTCGGTCGTGTGCAGCTCTCGTTCTGTCAGTCTTAACGCTGAATTTATCAAGCCGGACTTGACTCTCGCGGTTTCGCGAGACACCTTCAACGACCCTTTCGCGTCAGAGGAAAATTACAGGCCGCGACAGGTTGCTCGTGTGCAACTTTACACCTTTCCAACTCCACGCGTTGCGCAACAATCGCGTGCACGCTCGCACTTCCACAGACCGGCGACGAGAAAACGACGTTGACCGATTTCTTTCTCTCTCGCCTTTCGCAACGAAGCGTTTCGACGGTGCTCGCGAAATTATTTAGACGTTAGACGGTGTCCGCCGTTCCGGCTCATCGTCTCGTCGGGGGATCTCGTCGTAGGTAATTGTCCCGCGTTTACATAGTTAGCTGCACTCCTGTCCGAAATAACTTGGCCAATTAAACGCGCGTAATTAAAGTCTTCGTGTCACGAAGGATCTTCCGCCTCGGTGACGACCGAAGTTAAGTGTTCTCTTCCTCTTTCTTTCCGTTCTTTCTTTTCTTTCTTTCTTTCTTCGTGCTAATTTTCATTACCCTCGGACGATTAAAATGGAAGCGCACGAACGATAATTCCTCGGTTTTTGCCATTAGCGTCGTTATCCTGGACGACGCGATCGAAGGGAACTTGAGCTACATAGTTGAGCAACTGTTGTGAAATTCGCGTTCCACGCTGTTCAGAAAATTGTCGAATATTTAGTATTTAAACGAAGCTGGATAGATATCTACAAAATTGAACCACACGGGATCACGAAATAAAAGCGGATTCTTGAAATAAGTATAAAAACATCAAACTTTTGCTAGTAATAATTAATCGATAGTTTCAAATTGCACGGAATGGCGAGATGTGAACAGGGTAGACAAGGTCCAACTGGTAGCCCTCGACCGCTCTATTCACATCCGAGAACCATTCTGGTTAGTTTCGCAATCTCCCTGATACGAAGTCGTACGAGTAAATGAGCTCGGGCTGCGGCTCTCTGATCCTTAAACGGACATTTCCTATCTTTGGAGGGTTCGCGTGGAAGTTTGCGTTTACTAATACCGGAAGGATTACATTTTCTGATAAGCCAGCTTGTAATTTCTATTAATCTTTGCCCCTTTTATTACTTACAACCATCTTCTGTCAACTTTTCCCATTTTTATTATTTACATGTCGTAACAATTTACTCAACAGTGTTTTGTGCCCGATTATTCGTTCACTTTGCTGAAATGAAAATTCTACGTTCTTCTCTTTCTTGCTGAGAAGACGCGCAGCTACTTACGCGTCTGTAAACAATATACACAATTACGCAATTTGCAAAATTACGCACTGTTCAAAAGCTTGTCCGACTCGTTCGATAGTTCGCGTAAAATCGACCGTCATTGTAGTCTTCAAGTACCACACTTGTTAGAGATCTCGCAATTCCTAGAAAGTTCGATGCTCCATCCTTCGTGTCAATTGATGAATTTTATTGCACCACCGATTTTCTTTCTCTCTCGACAAATACAAAACATTCGCAGTTGTCCTCCGTTCCGGGACGACGAGAACGTATTCGCCGGGGGAGGGTCTTTCTCTCAGCCCGCGAGGAAGAGATTGATTACAAAGCAGACGAAGGAGTGCCGCGAACGACGCGATAAACGCAATTAGAAGTCGCGCGAGATTGAGTCTTGATTTCGTTAGCAGCGGTGTTTGTTCGCGCGATAACGGGATTTCATAAAGATAACGTAAACATAGATCCCCCCCACCGTTGACTCAACGTGGGAGGAGGCAGAAAGAGGAACGTCGTTTTCATTCTGTGTGCTGGCGCCTGTCCCCTTTCCTCAGTCGGTTCGCGAAATTGGTTTTCAAGAAGAAGTAATCTCGAGCTCCAAAGAGGTCCAATGTCCCAACGGGGGAGTACCTAATGAAGTGTACGTGAGAAACAAGTCATCGTCTGGTAAGAAGACCCGCGGGATGGCAAACAACAAGACTGTGGAATGGCTGCGGTGTGAGAGCGTTCGTTCGTCGAGATCCCCGCTGGAAAAAGAACTTTCCCGAAACTTTCTGCCATCCTCCAATCTGTACAGGTCTCCTACAGTTTGCACGTGCTACCGCCAAAACGACCCTCGCAACGGAACGTTTCCTTTCTGTGAATCATTCGCCACTTTCGTCCGGAACTTTCGCTCGAGTTTGTCTGTTCGTTGAACACACCGGGGGTCGCTGGCTGGCGACGATGCCCTTAAAAAGCTGACTGATCGCGTTTCGTCGGGAAGACCGAGCTGCATCGTTTATGGTTCCCGTGTATCGCATGGCGTGCTATCGTCGCGCGCGATACATATGTCCATGTACTGGGTGGAAAGAAAAGTCCTTGAAATTCAAGGTCAAAAAATTCTTTTTTCCTTTTTGCATTGCATTCTACTCGTCACGAAGGTAAAACTTTTCCAAGGAACCATAGGTCGCAACCTAACAGTTCTTTTAGGAAATGAAGAAAGATTCTTAACAGCGGCTTTATGATTCTGGATGTGTTGAAAAAAATTTTGTTTTTTCTATTTGCATTTCATTCTACTCGTCACGAAAGTAAAACTTTTCCAAGGAACCATAGGTCGCAACCTAATAGTTTTTTCAAAAAATGAAGAAAGATTCTTAACAGCGGCTTTATGATTCTGGACGCGTGGATATAACTTCCGTATTAGGTTAATATTTCACCAACATTTGATTTATCATAGTTGTAGCATCAGTGTGAGTCGAAATAATCAAACGATAAAACTGTTAACGTTATTCGAAACATAAACATTCACGTACATAAAGTCGCTGTTAGAACGCACGCGTTAAATAATCAAGAAACTTTTATATATTAACTTTTAAGTATTATTTCATTTTCCAAGAGAACTTATGGTTCCTTGGGAAAGTTTTACCTTCGCAATGAGTAGAATGCAATGCAAAAAGGAGAAAAAATTTTCAACCTTGAAATTCACATCAATTTTGCGGCTGGTTCTTCACACGTATTACCATCAAATCGGAGGTGTAATCTGTAATAGCCAGGGACAAATATCTTTTTTCCACCTAGAATATGTACGTATGTACATATTCTCTGCCAGCCATTTACCGTGGTAATATTGGGTAATATCGGTATAACGAGAGGACTTTTGTTTGCTTCCCTTTTTTCCTCGTTCCTCCCTGGAAGGAGCCTTTGGCTCTCAAAGTCTTCCTTCGTTTTCCTAGTTGAAATATTTACGTTTAACGCTCTGCGTTCCTCGAGCTGAAATGCAAAATTCGCCGTGAAATATGTAACTCGCGCGTGCAGCGTGTTTCATACGGAATAAGAATTTTGTCGCCATTGCTGGAATTTGTAGCGTACACCTTGGAGGGCACTGCATACATCGCCTCGCCCCGTGGCTGCATTCTCGGGCGTTAAAATTGATACACGGGGTAACGCAAGTACGTGTAATAAAATGTTGAAGAGAATAGTCAGGGGCCCGGAGTAAGTGGGACAAGTCTCGCGCGTCTTTTTCCATTTTTTTCTTTTTCCTTTTTGCCGGAGGATGGGAGGAACATGAAAAGAGAGTGATTTAAGGAAATTCCAGCTCACTGTATCTTCCCTTTTGCAATCGCGTGCATCCCCCTGGTGCAATTACATTTTTTTTTCTAAATAGAACCCCGTTGCGAAACGTTCTCGCTTCTTACGTATTTTTCTTGCTTGTTTTCAAATATTCAGTTACAGCGGTGCAGCAACGAGATTTCCTTCGAAACGTTTCTATTTTTATTTCGCCTGTTAAATGTTTTTACGCTCTCGAATAAAGCGTCGTGCATATTTTACGGGGAACCGCCACGAGAAGAGATGAGTTTCGCCTGATTCCGGATGCAACGAGCTGCATTCGATATTTCTTGCGCGTGTTGGGAGTACCCTTTGAAATGGACACCATCTCGAGACCTCAAACGGTACCGTGAAAGCCTCTAAAACCACAAATGACACTTGCGTTCGGTCACCCTCGGTATGAAACTTATGGAGGGTTGGAGCAAGGACCCCCGTTGAGCACTCCTGAGGGTCAAGTATCAAAACTCACCCTATTCATCGCGTAACAAGCTGCGCCATGCTCCAGCGAACGAAGGCTTCGGTCTTGGTATATTTGTACCGGTTTGTACCACCACAGATCGGACGTCCTGGTGAACAATCCTTGGTTACTCGAGAGAAAGGACGAGCAAGTGACGGTAAAGAATTTGTTATCAAAATAACGTCAAAAAGCTTGGTTCACAAATTCTTTTGGCAAAAAATTTTATCATACAAGTTGCAACATTCCAATGAAGCGCATTTATGTTTGCTATATTTCAACAAAGTTCATCAAAGTATATCTTTGTGATTGTAAATTATTATTATTCAATATTATTTATTAGTATTTAGTATTATTACATAAATTTTTAATAAATTATTATTTAATAATACTTAGTATCATTGCAACTTAAACAGAAACACTAAAAATATTTAGAGCAGAATGTTTTATTTTAAATTTTGACGTAATTAAAAAATATTGTGCCGGAGCATGCGACTCGCGTGATGAAGTAAATGTTCAAGCACGTTTGCTAAAAAATTAAATTTATTATCCTATTCTGTAATACAGCTTAAATAATAGACACTTTTTTTGATAATTATAAAGGATCGAATAACTATTAATCGCAATAGCGTGGGGCAGCCAAAACGGAAAGTAACCCAGCACGAAACGTGTTTTAAACGTGTTTTCTAATTGCTACGCCGCCAACATCAGCAAGCAAATTTATCGATTCTACGCCGCAATTTTCTTTGTCGACGGAGAAGGGAATAGAAAATTCATGGTTTCAGCCTCGATAACGAAGCGTCACAGCGACGCGTCGAATATATCGCGATGTTTGCTCATTCCGATTAATTTTTCACCGACGTGTCAGTCGCGAGGAAGTTGTCACTCTCTCAACAACGACCGGGAAGTAACAGGCAGGAGACAGCCTCGATTTAGAACGGTTAAGTCTGATTTACACGGCGAGCGGAACGTCTTGAGGCTCGAGGACAAAAAGGCACCGCGATGGTAGAAGTATCGAGCGCGACTAACCGTGGCGAGAAGATTTCGAGTTTTTTCCCAGTGGGCTGGCGAACGAAATCAGACGAGAGAGAGAGAGAGAGAGTAAAACGAGGCAAAACGAGGCAAAACGAGGCAAAACCTTAAAACCGGGTCGAGCAATCACGCCGCTACCGTGAAACCGTGGCTCGGTTGGCGCGTGGTCCGAGACTTTTTCGCGAAAGAACGCGATGACTGGGTTTTTCCGCGATTCCGTCAGTGGCCCGGGTCGCGTTAACGAACCTCTAATTACCAGTGACGCGATCGTGCCGCGAGATCGTCCAGGATCCGTCCGAGCATCATTTTCATGGTAATTAGCCAGCGGTGGCCGTGGCCTCGTTTCTTTCGATCGAAAAACGGGAGAAACACGCGGAGAAAGGGAGAAAGACACGGGAGTGGGGTAGGCAGAGAAGACAGAACGTTATTCAACGTTCGTTACGGCCCACGGACGTCTTTGTTCGCCGGCAACTTCCGGTTTGCAAAGTTTAGCTACGTGCGCGCCATAAAACTGTCGAGCAAACAAAAAGCGTCGTTGCGAGATCGTTCCCTCTTTCGTCCGCCCCTCCCCTCTTTGTCTCCCCGTCTGTTGCGCTTCCTCCTGTGGTAAATCCGCCCGAGCGAAGCGTGATAAACGCGCCACTTCGCGATCCGATAATCACCGCGCTGCGCGTGTGTAACAGTCCGCCATAATTAAGCCGGCGAGTGCGCGATTCGAGTGGCTCGCGCGCTTCCTTTCTTCCTGCGGTTGTTGCACAGCCCTGTCGGCTGCGGATTAGCTAACGACGGAGAATCGTTCGCGAGGATAGCGACTCGTTGCTCGTTAGACGACGTATATAATTGTCTTTGGGAATCCACGGTGAGAGTGATTGTTGCGAGCAGGGTTAGGTGGACCATCTCGTATTCGTTTGAAATACGTTGGTGGTTCAGACTACATTTGCTGCATCTTGACTCACTAGCATCGTTAGTTAGCGTTCGAGTCGGCCCTTGTATGCTAGTAAAGAAGATTAGTCCCATGAAGCTACTGCTCAGAGATGCGTCCCTCACGTTACGTTTATCGGGCACTGGCTGCAGAACCAAGGCCAAAAGTACGCGTCCCTCACGTCGTCATACAGGATAAAGTGGACGGCAAAGTATTGCAATCCATCGATACCGAGATCTCAAGCGTTTTGTTTTATTTTGAGAATGTTTAAGCACTGGTGTGCTTAATTATTTTTAGGCGATAACGAGTATACTCAATTATAACAAAATGATAAATTTTTTAATTTTATCACTGAAAGTGATTTTAGTGGGGGTAACCCTCTTCAGGTGCAACGCTGATGCAACGAAAATTAGCGATTGGTTGATTTGGGTCACGTGATTCGTGAGGGGGCGTGGAGTAGACCTCGAGTAGGAAGTTAACTGATATTATCAGGCCTGGTTGATGTAATAAGTATTTAGAATCTTCTTTGATAAAATTATCATATCTTGACGGATTTTATTTTATTATATTTTGCGTGCGTGCAAAATATAAAATATCGCCTCGATCGACAAAAATCGACATTTTAAAAATCGAAAAATCAATGTATGACGTACCTTGTTGTTTTGAGTGCTGGATCAATTGATATATTTACGGCACAAACCACTAAATCGCGGAAAATCAGGATCGTGATCAAGCAATTGACATTAAAACCGTCAATATTACGTTCGCTCCAAGTTTGCCGATTTCAAGAACAGCAACGTTCTTTGTTTCAGATTTCCATCCGGCGAGGAACGGGGAGCGACCGAGATTCTCGAGGTAAGATCGAGGAAACATTATCGCTTACGCTTAAGCTAAGACAGCGTTTTCGTAGAAACGTGCTGCGACTCAATTTGAATGTACGATCTCCCTCTCATTCTCTGATAGAGAGCGATCGTTACGCAGTTCTTCTCCTCGTTTGTGACGCGCGTTTCCACGCTCAGATTTTCCAGCTTCAAAGCAACTTCACCCGTGACTAGGGAAAAGCGCCGCGGTCGCTCTACCTCTCAATGTATGTGTGTGTGTGTGTGTGGACCAGCGAAGAAATTAATTCGTCGGTCCATCCAGCGAGTAATGCTAATTATTCACAGTCGAAGGTACAAGAAATTAAACGGCTGCGAGCCCGTTGAAGTAACTCCGCGGTTTTTAAAATAGAAAAAGGAAAAAAAAAAGAGAAGCGGAACGAAGAGAGGAGAGAGCGAGAGAGAGAGAGAAAATAAAGGGAACGAGAATGAAAATCTCCGTTCCGAAAGAGCTTTTTATTTAGCTCGTTAATTGTAGTTGAAGCGAATTTCCACTCGCGGGTTCTGCTCGCGCTCACGGCGGTTGAAATTTATTAATTTTTAATAAAGCGTAGCTGGCAAATCAGAAAAACCAACTTTTCCTCCTCTTCCTCCTCCCTGTTCCTTTGAAGTCTTTTTTTTTTTTTCACCCATTAGCCCGGGCTAGGATCTTGCTTTTGTTGCGTTCGGAATAAAGGCACAAAGTTTCGCGAGGCTCTAGAATTTGAAAAAATCGTTCGACGCGACCGAGGCCGTGTTTTCACGGAAAGCGTCTCGCGGTACCGATTCGCCGGTGGCGAGGGCCTCGTTTCTAAATGCGCCCTCTCGCTGTTCGCTCCGTTCTCGTCTAATTGTTTGGTAAAAATGTCGGCGTCGCGCTGCGCTCGCGCGGCCATTCGGCCGACCCGGCAACGAACCCATTCAGATTGCTCGGTCATCGCTGCGAATACTTTTGTTGCCTGCCGCCGCGATACGCCGACAGAGGCGTCCCCCGCCTTCCTCTCTCACTCGACGGAAATTTACCGATCGAACGGTGCCCATTGTTCCGTTCCCTGCAATTCCGTTTTCCCTATCGTTCTCCCTCCCCCCTCCCCCCACCCCCTTTTTTTTCATTATCACAGGATGCTTGAAAATGTTGGCACGGTATGCTCGTGGTCGGAACGAGCGAAAAGGAAAGGTCTCGATGAATGATTACCGATGGGAATGATTACCGAAACGAAAGCTAATTAATAATGACGAGACGTTTCTGTCACTAATCAGATGTCATCTTCTGGACTGCACGTTTCCTCACAAATGCACGCTCGCGCTGTACGATTGACGTTAAATTCTTTCGATTGGATATCAATGGAATGGAATCGATTGTGCCATTATCTGCATGAAATAACTCTGAAACTGACGATATTTTGACTCGCGTTGATTTTGTTAAGATTTTTGCCTGTTTGGCACTTTTTCATCATCAAAATTACTTTCTACGAAAGAATTTATTACGCCGCATCGAAACATGTTTGGACAAGAGCAACCGCTCGCCCGTTTTTTTCGCGCTGGCAAATAGCTTCGCTATACTTCACCACGCGATCGCTATCCGCCTGAAATATAAGATTCGTGTTGCTCGATCCATCGAGCCGGAACAACCCCGTACGTTGAATATTTAAATTTAAGTACTGAATTTGTATAAAAGTTGAATTATACAGAAATGGCGAGATCTGTTGGAGAATATCTAGACAAATTTGCGGTATCTTGAATTGTGAAGAGTATCTTTCATCGATCATGGACTTTTATGGATTATTGACACATTCAGTTTACACTTTGGACATACATGCGTTCGAAGACTCTAGATTTTAGACACCAAGACGATCGTTTTCTGTTTGTCCAATTCGACAGTCGAACGATATTTCTCGCACGATAAGAAATTATATCGGAACTCTGGAAAATCTTTCTTAGTTTTTTACAAAAATTCGAGGAAAGACCGGCTACAGGTGTAAATTGTTAACTTTTTCGCTCGTAACCGTCGGCTATAGTCATTTCCATAATTCTACACCCTTTCAGTAGCGTAGCGAGCTGGGTTAAAAAACGAAACGTCGTCGATTCGCAGATTT
>KQ435740.1:387858-401187 GCA_001276565.1 Melipona quadrifasciata
TCTTTGTCCGCTCTCTGATCCCGCCGATACAATTAAGGAAGCGCGATAGATCCGCCGGCGAGAGAAATAAACTCTTTGAGGGTAAATCGGCCAGGGATCAGAGGCGGAGCAACGAGTTTCTTATCGCTCGTTCTCGAGGAACGCCGGAGCTCCAATTAACCGTGATTTCCGTCTCGATCACGTGTGTGTATGTGTGTGTGCGCGCGCGTCTCGCACACGAGGGCGAATCGTCCGGGAATCGTTCCTGACAATTGCGATAATTTTATTAATATCGTGCAAGGAGGGATTTTTCAGTGACCGCGAGAGTGATGCAAGGAAAAAAAACGTACTGAATCTCGTTCTTTCGTTGACTTTGACAAGTTCTCTGCAGATTAGTTGAGATTCTACTTCCACCATGAGTACAGTGACAAAACATAATCCGTTCAAAGACGTTGTTCGTTATCCGATTTACCATACATTCTCATGAGAATTTGATTAACTCGTTCTGAAGACTCGAAAAAGTAAACTGCTCGTACCTCAGTACGATTCGTCTCACTGAAAGCCCCAGAAGTAACTGTTCCGATTAGGAAATGAAGACGACTTTTTTGCAAATTACAGGCGCGATCGCTCAGTACCAGACGACGCCACTCCTACTCGAGGTCTACGCCACGCCCCTCACGAATCACGTGACCCAAATCAACCAATCGCTAATTTTCGTTGCATTAGCGTTGCACCTGAAGAGGCCCGATTTTCTGGGTTACCCCCGCTAAAATTACTTTCAGTGATAATAAAAAATTGTATAATTTGAGCGAGTCGTGACAATATCATAGCGAGTTGTAGAATTTTAATAGTTTTGTCGTAGCTGTATTTGTTAATCCCATTTTAATAAACTTTTATATTTATTTCACGTAAGTGAAGTAACCTATTGCCATTTTTTTATCCTAGAAAATTGAGATTGAACTAAACGGATTCCTACAGTATAGTTCATGGGTTAGAAATCGGAATTTGTTTCTAGCAGCGAGAAATTTAGTATTTTTGGCCATCGAGAAAGCTAGAAATTTTTCCAGATCCATTCAGCATCGTAAATCTACGCCAAATCTACGCAAACTGCGTGCTCGAGCGCTATATCGTCCGATCCATCGGTCGCAGACGCAGACGTTAGCGTTTCCAACGCTATCAAATTCGAAGACACTTGATGACTGTAACGCGTCCGTTCATCCCACTGACGAGCCTATACGGTGTGTTCGTGATTACAAGTGATAGTCCCTCTGACGCCACTAAATCCTCAAACGTTTGACGACCGAGGGTGATGGAGAGAGTTCCAGGCACGAGCCGCGCTGCTATCCTGATATTAGTCGGTGCAACGTTCCTTGCTCGCTAATTTAATGAGAAAATTCAAAGACGTTCCGCGGTTAATAGCACAACCTTTCCCATTACCTGCGCTCTCGTGCTCGAGAATTATGCCGATTTTCTCCCGACAAATGGAAACGCGGCTGCTGCATAGTCGGAAAAGAATGTTTGAAAAAGTGAGAAGAGAGACACGTTTGATCGACGAATATTTTTGGACTGACTATGTATTTCATTCTACAAGTTATCCTATGAGTTTGTTCCGCTCTTGAAAGAAAGTCAACAATGAGTCAACAAATAAATCAAGAACGTAGAAATAGAAATAAAATAATCTCATGTAAAAATTAAATCGTTAAATTGAGTTGGTTGTTGCGTCGTTAAGCAGAATTCGGAGTTGATGTTCATTTTGATGTTCATTTGAACTGGATCTCATTTCACAACTTCTTCTCGTCTTTGGTTTTTCATTAAACTGTTACTTTTGTCGAGGTTGTCGTATCTTAGTCGTATCTTTATCTTGGTCTGAGGGCAATGTCTGGAGAATATAAAAAACAGCGTGTGACAATCAAATTCGTCAGTTCACCCAGATAGGCACGGTGTTTCTCCGAATTTGCTGTTCGATTACCCCGGAAGCAACTCGAGAAAAACAAAACTCCTTGATAATCCCATCAAACAGAGGGCAAAACTTCGAGAGTGGATTGTCCGAGGTTTAGCTTGTTCTCTTCGTTCTCTTTGCGGATCGTTATACAAAATCCACTTTCCATCTTCGATTCTCGTTTTCAGCAGCGGTTCTTTTGCGAACATGTGTACACGTTACCGTACGATTTCGGATTTTATTTAAATGTCCGTGTACAGTTGACAATAAAATATTTAAGACTTCCGACGTTCCTCGAACCCATAATCTCGTCCATTAAATTTCGAAGCGTATCGTCGTCCAACTTTTGTGAGATGAACCTAACAGAGAAAATGCGGAATTGAAATAATGACGCGGCACATCGCGTCGTTGATTTCTTAATACCAGCGTCGAACCTCAACGCTGTCGACTGATGCACTTGTTACGAGAGGAGTGACGTTGCTCTTTCCGAATACACGAGTCCGTTTCTATTCACGTATATCACGTATAACACGACTTACGTCCTACTTCTTTCTCGCGTCTGTATCGTTGCCGGCAATCAACGCCGTCGAGCTATCGATATTCATCGACAGGTAATATCACCGTTATCGGTATCATCGCCAGTGCGCAGTCACGACAAGAAACGAGGAGCCTAGATACGGCACAGTGGCAGATGCGGTAACTGGTTCGCATCGCCTTCGTTTTATCCGATGAATATTTGATCGTTTGCATCAGACTGTGCAGTGCCGCGTGTATGCACTGCGGAAATAAGTCAGACGTTCCGGCACACAAGCTCGCAGAGACGAAGAACGTTCCTCGACGATTTATGCAACGCGAACACACACACACACACAGAGAGAGAGAGAGAGAGATTCTCCGTGAGCATAGTTGATTATTTGCGAGCGAACGTAGCTCACTCCGGAAGGATAAGTGCGTATCCGTGTGAAACAATGTATCCTTTCTCGCGGTTATAAGGTATGCAATCAATGCGCGTCAGCCATTCAGCTTGCCTCGTGGAGCTCCTCTAGGAAATCCGCTTGAAAATTGGCACGGATTTCACGCGCGGATCGCATTACTCACGACTCGAGCCGAGCGACTTTTCGCCTCATTCATTTTTTCTGCTTTCGAACATTTCTCCGTCGAACTGACTGATCCTTGGTCTGACGACTATTTTTTTCTTTCACTTCATGCTACGTAATAATTTCTCTTCAGTCGTCTGAAAATTTCATCGCTGGTGAATGTGCGTGCGCGTACATACATTACGACGACCGAACAATTAAACCTCCGGATCGACTAACCTCGATGAATCGGCGATGAAAATTCGAAGCAACCGGCGACAAAACCAAAACGCGACATCCAGCGAGGAACCGTAAATTTCGCGGCTCGTAATTCTCGCGACCTGTTATTTTTCGCGACAGTTCCACCCGCTGGAATACAAAATTCGCGGCGTCTTCAACTTTGCACGGCCGGTGTTCCCGAACAAAGCACCGTCCGCCCGCTAATGTACAATAATTCATCGCGGCTCGCCTCGTCGCGGTTGCTTCGTAAGTTTCAACGCGAAACGTAGCCACGCGACAAAAACGCGGCAACTTCGCGGGGAAGAGGTGTCGTCGAAAAGTTTCGCCGGCAATAAGGACGCTGAAATTTTCCTCTTCGATTCGGATTCCTTTGTTTCGCCGATGGGAGAATGAGAATTTCAGAATTTCATTATGACGGCTGAAAAGGGATCGAGTTAGCCGGCTTGCTTGCTTACTCGCGCAGTCGCAATTACGCCCGCGCGTTCGCGAAACTGCAGTTTTCCACTTCGATTTTCGTCATTTCACCATGAATATACAAGTCGTATACAAGCCGTACGGACTCGTACACGGCTGAAGGGTGAAAAGAAAAGTTGCGGATGAATTCTACGTTTTCGATTTGGTTGGAAATACGTGCAAAGAACTTGTCGCAAAATTGGTTTTGACCATGAATTTCAATTTTTGCATTGTACACTCATCACGAAGGTGAAACTTTTCTAAAGAACCACAGGTCGCAACCTAGTGGTTCCTTTGAAAAATGACAAAGATGTTTCTGAATCATTTAACACTGCGGACGCGTGCGTCCTAACAGCGACTTTATCATTCTGAACGTTATTTCCAATAATGTTGACAGTTTTGTCATTTGATTATTTTTGACTATTTATTCACTGATGTTATGATAAATCACTGTGATAAATCAAATGTTAATGGAACCTAATACGAAACTTACGTAATATAGACATCCACGCGTCCTCAATCATAAAGTCGCTGTTAGGACGCGTCGGTCGGATGAAATTTCAAATATACTTTGATTTACTAAGCAGTTTTTTAGTTTGTTAACTGTGATTCTTGCATGGAACTCGAGTTGTTTGAAGCTTCAAGACTTAACCTTTTCCGTTTCGATGTTTATGTCGAGTATACTCGTCATAAGTGAAAAGACAGTTTTGTTTATTTGACGACGAATGTGCTCGTCACGTAGTGAAGAAAAATTTCCATTTGCTAGTAAAGTAAAATTCAGGTAAAACAAACAAAGAAAAAATTGTTATCAATTGTAATTATGTACAATTTTTATAATTTTATGATTTCGATTAATTTTATATTTTAATACAGTTTTGGAATGAAATACGATTAAAAAAAAACAATTAGAAAATTTTGCCACTGCATCGTAATTTTACAGTGCAAATGCAATTACTAGTCGCAGTTTAAGAATAATTAATCACACAAGCGCGCGTTCTCAAAATGAAATAAAAGACTCGAAGGACTAAAAGTTTTTAAAACTATTATCATACAAAGCTCAAGTTTTTGAAGCCTCGAGACTCTCTCCTCTCAAAGTACTTAAAGGTTCAAGTATCATCGGCATATGCGACGTTTTTCACGGTTTTCGAGTTTGAGAGTTCGAGAGAGCTTTCACAGAACTCAAGGTTCGAACTCGAGAGAGAGAGAGAGAGCTCTAGCCACTCACCATCGAACCGCGGCTCTAGCTTTCGAGGCTCGCCACTCATTTTTGCAACGTCGATTCCCGCGAATTTAGATCTCTCTCTCTCTCTCTCACTCTCGAGCGTCCCACACCTGGCTGGATAATCGAATTACTCGACAACTCGGGTACAATACTTTCGAGAAACGCGACGCCTCGCGTATAGGCTTACAGAAACCGTACAACCGAGACGAACGACTTTCATTTCTGCCGCCTGTGCGCGCCCGACGCGTGTTTCGCCTTTTTGTTCCTTCGACGTCGAGCCTCGAAGGAACGGCTTGAGAAAAGTTGGCGGTGAAAACGCGAGATACGAAAAGAGGCGCGGTTTCGCCGCGCCAGTTTGCGACGACGCGAGCTCGCTGGCACGGTGTTGGTGAAATTAGGATATTCGAGCTGGACGGCACGCAACTGCAAACAAACCGTGGCGAATTATTCGCGTGAACGAGCCGATGAGAAACGGAAAATTCGTTGATTTCGGCATAATGCACATTCGAACGGGCAATTGGAAAGTGTTAATTGCTGTTCGACCGGATTTCCAGCGATAACGTTGCCCGGGTTATCATTTAGCGAGTCCGTTCCAATTATTCCTGGCGATTTCCATCCCCCCCCCTCCCTCCTCCGCTTCCCACTCCCGCCCCGGAGCTGCCGAATCGATCGTGTTTTTCAATTTACACGCCACTTTTACGAGAATTCCCGATCGCACACGACTGCACGGGCATTTCTCTCCGCCTTTCTTTTGGCTCGATATCCTCCTCGAGTGTTTGAGCCCCGAAAGGAGGAACAAAAGGTTCGCCCTTTGATTGCCAAAAGTCCATTGTCCATTGCGTCCCTCTCTCGGATGCGACTTCCCCCTCGCTAATTATCTCTCTCGCTCTCTCTCTCTCTTTCTTTCTCTCTCTCTAATTATCCGAAAACTGTCGATTCGCGAGTCCTGCAAACTTTCGACTTCCAGGTCGTTAAACCCGCCTTTTATCGGGGGCGGCTTTGGTCCGAGGAGGAGCGGCACGGCGTCGTCGTCATCCCCTCGTTTCGCGGTCGGCTTTTCTTTCCTTGAGAGACGGGCGGAGACACCCACGGAACGACGCGACAGCGGCCGGGGCGGACGTCTTATGAATATTGACGATCGAGGGGGTCGCCGATTCATATTCTTGTTTCTAATCGAAACTCTCCGTGACTCTCCATTTTTCATCCCCTATCAACGGGGACAAAAACCCCCCCCCCCCCTCTCTCTCTCTTTTTCGCCGAAGCTTACCGCCTCGGAGCACAATACACGCCCTGGCAACTCGTCGTCTATTTAAAAGGCTCGCCCTTTCCCTAACGATCAGACGCATCAGCCTATCTGCCGCCAATAATCGCCAGGCCACACACGCGCGATCCTCCGCTACTTCCGCTACTTTCCACCCTCCGAGCCCGTGTCTGCCGCAACCTTTATCCCGCGCGAGCTGTTCGATCGACTTTCTTTCGGCCCGTCGCGTACGTGTACGTGTGTGTGTGCGTGCGCGCGCGAAGAATACCCTCGAACACAGGCTGCTCGCCGCGGTGCGCGGTTCGGTTCCAGCATCTTTATCATCCTTATCGTCCTGTTCGGTGACACGCGCGATAACCCGCTGTCGTGTCGTTTCTGTTTCCGTGCGGATGGAACTCGATCAAAGAAGGAAGCCGACCCTCCTGCTTGCTCGTTCCTCGGCAGAAAGAATCTTCGGCCAGGTCTTCCCTGGTTTGTGAGAAAACTGGACTCGCGATACAGCTACGTGTACCTTCTTTCGTCGTCGTCGTCCTCCTCGTCGTTTCTGTTTGCGCGTAGCTTCGATCCATCCTCGCTGACCATTAGCGAGCCGAATGATTAATGACGCGTACGTTCGCGGCGAGAGAAAGACCGACGTCACCGATCCAGGCAAATGTTTCCACGGACAACGAAACTCGCTCGATTATTCTTGCTTGACGTCGTTCTTTGGAAGTCGCTGGTAATCGACGCATCGGGGGGGATCTTTGCAGATACGTCGTGCCCCGTGATCTATGGCACGCCGGATCGTTCGGATCGACTCTAGATTCTGTCGACAGAAATATGTAATCGGGCCGTTTCGCAGGAAATTAGATTCTTAGTGCGACGTCGTTGTCCGAATTCCACCGAGTGGAATCCTTTTGTAACATCAGCGCGTTCTACGAGAGAATATTTCCACAGAAGGAAGTCAACGTCATTCGTATTTAAACCGACGTTCTCGAGTGTCTCGGTGCTTTTTAACTCGAGAAAGTTTTGAACTGCAGTTGAATTCGGTGAACGGGGCGTCGAATTTGAAAATCTTCGAGCGAAAGTCCGGGCTCGCGTGTCGTCCCGTCGTTCCGAGTTAAAAAACGAACTTCGTAACTGATCCAGCCGGCGTGGGATTGCCGTTTTGTTGGACCGACATCGAGCACGCGATTTCTAGATCTGTTTATCTTAAACAGAGCCCTGCGACGCAATAAATTGTCACGGTGATGAATACGTCGCGATAAAAGAGCCGAGGGTCGAGGCAAGTTACGCCATCGGGTATTCTTATCGATATTTCGTTAGGTTGAAAAACCAGCCAGTCTAGTAATATCTCGTGTTCGATATTTCAATTACGATCAAATACATTGTGGATAGCACAACTGTACGAACGACAATGAAAAATTATCAAACTACTTCCCCACACTCGCTCAATTTGTCAGTTGCCCCGCCGTAAAAATTAGTTTCCACTCTGTTCATTCCGTTTCGCCACAACAGAGCCCATACAAATTAATTTCCCTATCTATCTTCCGTAGTTTTAGCAGTCACAGTTTATACGTATACACATGTACCTGACGCGAGTACTGTGTCAATGCAGTGGAGGGGGTAGCGCTAACAATCAGGAGTGGGGGCAAGCTAGCCGCCAGTCAGCCACCTCTGATTTAAGCTGAATCAATTTTAATTGATATAACTTTGCGAAAAGGGATCGACTGAAACTTTCATAGTGTCGAATTTTACTTTTCGAACTTGTAAGAACAGAAATAAAACCCGAAACTTTTTCGAGTGTCTGATGTGAATAGTGAGAAACGTGTTACAGTGAAGAGCACAACTCCAGTGACAATGGAAAGTTGTTGATAATTTTTGCAAAAAGCATCTTTCACTTTTAGTCTCATTTGAAGAAATGAAGCTTCTGCGTGGAAGGTGAGAAAATTCAAACGCGTGTAAAAATTAAGAAAATTTGTCTCGTAACTAGATCCACTGTCTATTTTCAAAGATCAAAGTCTTCTCTTTACAAAAGTGTTCAAAACCTATGTGGTTTTTTCCCACTGTTTTATATTGAAAGCGAATATCGGGGTTTGACGATGAAAGTTCAAGAAATCCTAATGTTCCAAGTTCAATGTAATGGTACAATGAATTTTACGAGCTCGTTGTAAAGAGAAAGCTTTGATCTTCGAGACAGCGATAAATTTTGTTACAAAAGAATTTTTCAATTTGTATGTATTTCAATTTTGTCAATTTTCTTACTTTCCCACTCGATACGTGATATTAAACTATCTTTGGGAAAAACGAATTTTCCAATTCTCGTCGCTGTAAATTCCATCTGTACGAAATGTGAGTCGAAATAGATAATTGAATGTTGGTTTCTAATTAACAAGATTGCCACATAAGATGAAGGCTTATTCCTCTGACATGTCGTGTGACTCTGCTTATGGTAGATAATAATTTACTCGTGTCTGACGTAGACGGGACAATGGACAAAAATTGGAATTTGAAAATTTGTTGTTCGAACAAAATTATTTCGAGCACCGCTGAAATTTTTGCAGCGTCTCAAGGAAGCATCTCGTGTCAGTATTTATGAGTTCACCGAGCAATAAGAGAGAAACACCATGCTCCTTTAAAAAGGAGCGCCTCGAACATAATACCGGCTGCGAAATTCACGAAGAATGTCGCCAGGGGTTTGCTATTTCTCGTTAATTCTTTTTACTAACGAGGAATTTCTTTCAGGAATTTCCAGGTAAGTCATTCCAGGGGATCAGAGAGCACATCTGAGGATGACTGGCTTTGTGGAGTCAGTTATACGCGATCAAATAAGAAGTTGCCGTAGCCTCACGTCGAATATTTCCAAAACATTTTTCTCTTCTTTCTTTTTCTAACAAATCAGCCTTCTATTTCACATATCACAATACCCTTACCAATTAGTTTGATCAGCGACTGCGAAACGCGAACACGACCCGCCGAAAAATTATATTCTAATAAACGAGTTTCTCATTAGGCCTCGCATTCATGCCGACGGACGCTTGACTGACAGACGCTTTATCTCGATCATTCATCGACAGCAAAGATCAGTTCCGACTGTATGGCTTGCGCGACGCACGATACACCTCTCTGCCGGATTGTCGAGTGACTTCGCCGACCTGGATCCTTTGTGGCGTCGAATTTTCTCGATTTGAGAATAAAGACTCTGAGGTTCTCGGCGAACTCTCTCTGGATCGTGATCACCGTTGGATTTCTTCCCTTTGTTCGATCAAAGGAGTTTCGAAACGTTTCGTACACGCAGTGAAACGTGTACGACGTCTTATTCTTCGCGAGGCGATCGACGTTGCTAGATGAACGTGATACGATCGCGAGACGTTTGACACTGTTTGCGCGTGGCATTTCTCGCTTGAGAAACAGTTTCAAACAGATGTACAACCTCGCGAGAGAGCCGATCGTTAAACTGCAAATGACGATAGGAAGGTGTTTACGAGCGGTGATTAAAAGTGATACGAAACGAAGGGGAAAACCCGGCGAAATATTAATCCCGATGCACGTTCGACTGCGTTGTTTGCGAGCTAATTTCCCAGTCATCGGGACAAATCGTAAGCCGCGTTACGAACGCGTTTATTGGAAATTGCGCGAGTTAATTACGTTTCTTTCCTGCCGCCTGTTTTAAACAACCGGCCTGCTCCCGACGGTTAATAAATTGCTGATTTTCGTGAAACTCTCCCCGAACCGGGGGAGCGCGACTCCTCCAGCGTGTTGTTCATCGATTGGCCACAGAAAAGAAAATAAGCGTTGCACGGATATTTATAACACGATATAGCGACGACAGGCACTTATACGTGATATAATAACGACCATTGCTCGCTTGGTGCAGCGTACGAAGTGTTACCGTCGATATTAACGATCTCGTCGGTGGCCACAATTTTAATTGCGCTCGCGTTTGATCATCGGCGAACGAAACGTCGCGTGAAACTGAAACGGCGCGTCGTGTCGTTAAATCGGCGATCTCTGCGCGTGAAAGAACCGCTTTCGATGAAATAACGCGTATCATTCGTCGGTATTAATAGTTGGACGCGAACACGCGACGGCAACGCGCGTTTTAATTTCCCGCGCGCGACGAGCGGGCACCGCGCGGATTTTAAACGACGCGGTTCGCCCCCTATTGTCGATGACAAATTACGTATAATTGCGACCGTGATAATTACTCGCGTTGACAGTTCATTAAACGGCGGCGGCCGTTTCGTTCGATTTCGTTTTAACGTCGTCGCGCGGCGAGAGGGGGGAAGTAAAAAAAAGAAAAAAAAAGAAAAAAGAAAAAAGAAAAAGCGAAATAAAGGAAAAATCAATACGGAATTCGGGGTATTCCCTCTCGTCGAATCGCGTTGTTTCGTGGAGGAAAAAAAGAAAAAAGAGGAAGAGGAGGAAAGATCGCTTTAATTAAAATTAATTAAAAGTCATATGGGGCGAAATATTCCAATTTCGCGAGGTATTCGAAAGCTCTGGCCGGCACGGATATTGTTTCAATTCGAGCCGGTGAAACTTGCCGGCGGAACTTTCTAAAAAATACATCGTCATACGCCACGTGGACATCGATGCTCGCTGAAATTAATGCGAAAATATCGTCGGTTAACTGTTATCCTCTCAGACCCTCTACGAGCCGATCTCGAGAGAGAGAGAGAGAGAGAGAGAGAGAGAGAGAGAGAGAGAGAGAGACAAAAAAAATACACGACGAGAAAAGGAGAAAAGCACTCGTTCGTATATTTTTCACGATACGTCGTCGTCGAGAGTTCGAACAAACGTATCCGCCCCGTGTTAATATCCGTCAGTTTTATTTAACGTGGAGGATTTGCTGGGAAACACCGAGCTTTGGGAAAAATCGTCACTTTACACGGAGAATGCACCGATTGGAAGGGAGAGAGGGAGAGAGAGTGGTTCTTTTGAAAAGCCTGGAATCGAGGTTAACGATACAAGTTAGGTGTATATATCGGCCATTGGTATCGGATGCATTAGAGAAATGATCGGCCGTGTGACTCGCGAATCTCCATTACCGTGGAAACGCGCAGATTCCGCGGGAACCTTAAGCGTATTGGACGTTGATATAACGAGACAGGTTTTCCATCTTTTCGAATGGGTGGAGCTTTGGCGAAACGTTGCTCCGCGATTTATCGTTGTTCCCTTTATCGTTGGCTCCTCTCCTCTTGTCACCGTTGTTTCTTTTTTTTTTTTTTTTTTTTGGCAATGCCGCGAGAGCGAAGAAATGTATCTCATACGCGGGAATTTCCATTCCAACGTCATCGCGATCGCTTGCCGAGCACTTTCATTTCGATTAGTGAAAAACCGAAGGAAAATTGTTCGAACATGCGTGTTGCAAGAGAAATCCTAATTTTGACGTGACTAAAATTTTTCATTAACACGCTAATTTTGCACGTTTGGCCCAGAATATGAATTTGTCATTGTACAATAAGTTGAGGTATACAAATTTATTTTAATGGGCGCTGAAATCCATTTTCTTCGATTTTCACTTATTTTTTACGACACAGTGAAACTGAAGATTGTATTTGTTCGCGTAAAAGCCTGTAGAGAAAGCTATGGGAAAAGGATCGGGCGACAATTTTGTAGAAAATGTTGTGAAAAAAAATTCGGAACGAAAGTAAAAAATTGCACCTTGTAAAAAAGTCGTCACGTTGCAAAGACCGTATCGATGTACCTCTTCTCCGTTTGCAGTGCTTTAATACGAAATATGTGAGCGAATAATACTCACGCGCACGTATTATAAATAAAGTGATTTCCGTATGTTCTGTGCTGCATTAATTTCTTCACATCGTTGTAGCAAACGAATATATTATAAAATATAATACAAATATATGACAAAGTTATAAAATATAAATGTAATACATAATGAAATTAAACGAATATTGAAAAACTAGTATTTTGCAATAATAATTTTTATAATTTTATAATTATTGTAAAATTATAAAATAAATGTAAATAATAAACAAATGTAATATATAATAAAATTGAAACGAACATTGAAAAATTTACAAGCACTGACATTCGCTCGAACGATGTGTTTCTGCGAATCTTGGCGACCCCCGTGGCGTTCAACGTGTTAAAGGAACAAACAGATGTGAAACCACGCTTCGCGCGGACGGCCCGAAACAACGCGACGTTAAAGATAACACGAGTGATAATTGGCCGGCCCGACGTGGACACGGCTCGGCACGATTTCCGAAGGGGACTTAGATTTCTGGTTTGCGCTTGGACGCGAGTTAACAGCCCGTGTCGTGTTTAAACAGCTGTCACGCGTTCGACTTTTTGTTGGCTGTCCCGATCAAATAAACGTTCCGATATATGGTTTCCATATCTAATCGTGTTATCAGTGTTTACGCTGTGCAAACTCAGTGCACGCTCGCCCGCGTTCGCGCGTTTTTCTCCCTTCAACTGCCCTTTTTCACGAACTCGCGCGACACGAGGTACTAATTAAAGGTACAACGTTCGAATAAATATTACGTACCGCGGGAGCGTCGGAGCTTCTCATCGGCGCGACTGAATCGACTTTTGGCGGAAATCTATTTGAAATTTTATATTCTTCTTTTCTGTACGTGCGATTTTAGAAGCAGAGCTTCGATCGAACGGACCGACTTCTTCGTTCAATATAAATCTATATAAATCGGAATCTCAACTTGAGCAGGGCAATTACTCATTAATATTAACGGTTATATCTCTGAACTTAACTGGCGTATTTATAAATAAACGGTTTGATAATTCACCTCTGGTTATAATTGACAATCTGCGAAATGACAATCACCTTTTTTCATCTTTTTAAAATAGACGAACTCTGGTTTTCGAAAATATCGTCAATTTCGTCACCAAATGAAATTAGAAAAAAAAAAAAAGAGAACAAAGGAAAAGAAAGGGACAATTGAATCACCGCTAAAACTTGCAAAGGTAGGATCTTCAGGCGTAGCTGAAATCATAACTTCCCCCGGCGCCAACAATTACGCCGTGTGTTTTATTCGCAGGGGAACGGGGCGCTATCTGGGAACGCGAGCGAACGTAGTACACAGAAGTGATAAAAGTAGCGGCGTTTCCAGCGGAAACGACGGTGGGTGTACGTGTTGTCGTTCGCCACCGTCGCAGGAACGATTTACATCCGAAATATCTCGCGGCAACTATT
>KQ435740.1:418085-439087 GCA_001276565.1 Melipona quadrifasciata
ATCCTCGATCAATTATTCAGCAGACGGCTTTTCAGCAAACTTGTGTACAAGTCGAGTTACCGGTATCTTCGAGAATCTTCAAGAGCTTCTACTCGCGCAAATGCTGAAATACAGGAATATACTTCTCGCGAAGAAACAAACGCGCGTCGCTTAACGTAAAAATCGAACGAGGTGAGATTTACGCGGAGGAGGAGGAGGTTATCCGGCATAAAACTTCAATACGGAAATAGTGGGTGTAGCTATTCGACGAGTTAAATGTGCCATAAGTAATACATCTCCGATGGAACGTGTACACCGGAAAGGGATTACCTTCGCTTCCTACCGCTGCGTTGAATTTCATTCGCCGATGTTAAATACGCGTGCATAGTTTTAGAATTTATATTCGCCGATATCACTCGACGGCGCGAAACTGTCGCTGTAATGTAACAACGCCTAGATAAGTGAGATCGACTCTAATTATCCTCGCTATTTTTTTGTTGTATCAAGTTGAACAAAGTTGCATTATTATCACTGAAAGTGAGTTTAGTGGGGGCAACCCAGGACCTCTTTAGATACAATGTCAATGCAACGAAAATTAGCCATTGGTTGATTTGGGTCACGTGATTCGTTGGGGGGCGTGTCGTAGCCCTCGAGTAGGCGTTGTCTGGTACTGAACGATCGCGCCTGTAATTTGTTTTCTATCGATTCAAATGTTTGCATGTCTGTAAAATTTTATGGCAAAAAAGTTGTTTTCATTTCCTAGTCAGAACAGTTGCTACTTTGCATTCGTGCAAATCAGTGTGCGTGGTAATTGTAGCTACATTTAAACGCAAATATCTCAAAAATAAATGATCACGCAAGATAAATACAGGTTAATCACAAAAAAAAATGATGATAATCTCGAGATCTCGTAAATAAATAAACATTAAAAATATATATTTTCAGCGTTACGTTTGTCTTTTATAATAGTGCAACTTTGTCAGAAGTCTCAAAATTTCTCTCTTGAAATCCAAAGTCAAGGTCAATTCTGCGACAGGAGTATTCGTTGCACGTATTTCCATCAACTCGAAAGTGTAGAATTCATCTGTGACAGCCACGAGCAAACTTTTCCTTCCTACCCTGTACATTCACTCCGTTTTGAAAAGAAAGAAACTCGCATCTCGGGATACAAGGTGCACGAAGAAGCTCGTTCGAGGAAAGCAACCAAACCGAATCTGTTCACACAGTTCGTTCGTTTGTTCACTTTAGAGCACGTTTGGTGGCTTGTCGGCCATTACCGAGGAAAATAGACAGACTGGGTCACGCGAAGATCTCAAAGTCTTATCTCTCTCTCTCTCTTTCTCACTTTACGTCTCGACGTAACTTCTTTAATCCTATGAAATCAGCTGCCATATATTATATATGAATGTCCTCCATTTCAGTCACTCGCGACTCGGCAGTTTTAATTTGCATATTTTTATTATTAACGGATATCGCGAGGTGATTTATTACGTAGTGGAAAATTGGCGGTGGCAGGGAGGTGGTGGGTGGACGGCAGAGCTCCTTGGAGCGGCGCATTTAGCGTTGCAACGACGGGACGAGCAACGGCCTGTCAGCCAGCGATATATGACCGCCGTTGAGTTTTGCTTGTGTGCAACAACGCAAAGTCCCGAGAATATTTCTCGTTCGTACTTGATAGAAGGCCGCGATAGACTCGAGCAAAATGAAAAATCGCGTGGTCGCAACCTGCAACGCATCAGCCTCTTGCGTACGCTTTGTTGAGGGGAGAGTTGAGGCTCAAAAGCAGCCGATTCGCAGCTGCGAGCGACACGAGTTAGTTGTAAATTTAAAGTTAATTGTGTGTGTGTGTGTGTGTATTTTCGTAGAAGATCGCGTGTATAGAGGCAGATTGGGAGAAAGTCGAGCAACAGGGGTGAGTCGTTTTTTACGCGGATCAATTGAGTTGTTTAGGTTTCTTTAAAGGGGGATGTTGCGGTTCTGGGGAATTCTGTTTGGGTAAAATTCGGGGTGAAAGTACTTAGGTATATTGGAGTATTTATCGCCCGTAACTCCACGTCAGTTCGTGTCGCGAGCTTGATTGAAACTTTCGTTTGAGGGTTGAGTCGAACTTCTCGAACCAGTGACGACGAATAAAATTCGCAACTTTTGAATATCTGTACGCGAACATAACTGTACCAATGACACTGATCGATAATTTCAACTAATACAACTTACTGTCGTATCAGTCGAAAAATATCGTAGGACAATTCACGTGATCTCGCTTTTAAAGCGTGAAGCTTCTACTTTGATAATCCTGAGTTCATTTCTTCGAAGGATGATGTTTTATATTATACAGTGAGAAAATTGAGGATACTTTTTTAACACTAAAAAAAATTTTTTTCATGACCAAGTCCAGTATAATCTTGGATTAAAGATTATGAAGATTGAAATTTTCTTTTTACAACAGGCCCTTAAAATTCGCTAAAATTCTTTCTTCCATTATTTTATTGAACTTGGAGCATGTTGGGTTTCCTGAATTTTTATCGCCTAACTTTGATATTCAACGATTTTAACAAAATAATACAGAAAAAAGAAGTTGTACAAGTTTTACGGAATCATTGTAAAAAGAAAATTTCAATCTTCAATCTTCAAGTCATGAAAATAATATTTCTAACGTTTAGCTAAAAAATGTTAAAGTTAATGTTAAAAAATCTTCAAAGTAATGATCCAGTTACCAAAATAATTTTTTAACATTCTCACGCAGAGTTTGAACGTTGACAGTGCTCGAGAAAAGAGTGTCCTCGCTTTCCTACTCATTGCGTGATATGAAATCATCTTTGGAAAACCAAATGCTCACGACTGTCAAAGCGGAAACTTGACTCTTCGAAACGCGACCTAAGAAAGTGGATCGTCGTACGATCATTTTTCAATGAAATCACGTCGGTTTAAATGAGTCGACAGTTTTTAATTATCACCGATACAGTTGAACTCTTCGCTACAGATCAACACCCCAAAAATCCGCCGTCTCATTAAAATCCATCGCGAGAAGATTTCACAGTCGCGTTATTACTCTGGTTTCTGCACGCTCGAATTCTCCTTGTTCTACTTCCATCTGCCCGGAACGTTAAATCTCCGAGACGAGAGAGGCTCGAGGGAAAAAGCGCGAAGACGTAAAAGCGGGCGTCGACTGTCCGAAGGCTGGGTCGTTTTAATAGCGTGGTTCCGCGCCGGGGAACAAGGTTAAAGCAGAAAGACGAGATGACGAAAGGCGAAGTTTGTTGGCGAATAATCGGAGGAACGGTGTTTCGCGGCGGCAACTTTCAGCGATGCTTCTCTGTCTGTGTTGCAGGTCCTTGCGCGCGCGCTCGTAAAACCACTCGCGAGCACGCGACCACCGGCCGCGAGTTGCTCGCCTTTTCCGACGATAATGCGAAAACTTGACCACGGGATAATTCCCTTGGCGAGCACGCTTTATTTTCGTTCTCCTGTTACGTACAACGCCCGTTTCTGCCGAGTGCCTCTTTTTGCAAACGGTAAAATATCACGTTTGCCGTGCTTCGCGTGTCAATTTTTCCCCTGCGAGAATCCACTGCGTGGACGCAAAGATTCTTTTTGCGTCTCGTGTAACAAACGATCTCTCTGCGACCAGGCATTCCAAGAGCAGAAGATACCTTTCCGTTTTCTCAAAGTCCCTTTGCCGTTACCGCCTGTGTTTGACCTTTTAACTGGGCAATGATTACCGAGCCCACTCGTCACTGGAAAATACTTCCTAACGCGTCAACACCAAAGTGAAATACCAAAGTGGCCAGTTTATAACTTTGCGGACTTACACCATTGCGCTTTTCAGAGATTCGATTTTTGTAGAATATACGAAAGAAAGTTCGTGTTTACTATCTTTTACTATTCCTTGCGTATTCTGATTTCTATGACTCAATTTTTATACTTTGGTCCTAGTTCTACTGTTAAACTTGATACCTATATCATTTTCTCGCTGACACGATGTTATTTTTATTACTGAAAATGATTTTAGTGAGGGTAACCCAGAAAATTGGGCCTCAGGTGCAACGCTAATGCAACGAAAATTAGCGATTGGTTGATTAGAGTCAGGTGAGTCATGAGGGGGCGTGGTTTAGACGTCGAGTAGGAGTGGCGTTATCTAGTACTGATCGTGCCTGTAATTTCTTTCCTATCGATTCAAATGTTTGCATATCGATAAAATTTTATGGTCATTTCCTAGTCGGAACGGTTACTTCTGGGCCTTTCAGTGAGACTAATGAATCGTACTGGAGTGCAAGTCGTGCAGTTTTTATTATTCATCGTTCACAAGTTCACTCGTTCGAGGCGGATTAATTCGTCGCGGCGCGCGCAGAATGCTCTTTTCGGTGAGTTACCTCCCCGCTTAAGAGGTTAAGCACTTTCATCTCGCGTGGCTGTGCTCGCTTGCTTCCCCGATCGTTCGCCAACGAAATCCGCGGCGTCTTCCTCTTTTTGCTCCCTTCCTCCGCGCTTACACGGAAATTCGGTTATGCTCTGATACCAGCCCCGACTTGTCGATACTCGTTCCGCCTCGTAAATTCCGCCCGACGATGAAGATGCTCGCGCTGCCTCGGAAATTGGGGCTTTTTATCGCCAACTCTCGCAAAGCATCATTTCGAGAGAGATCCACTGCCGCCGCGTCTTTCGACGACGCGGTCTCTCAGGATCGCTGACCGAGTTGCAACTCGATTATTGAGTTCGTATTCTCTGGGAAACGGAATGAGAAACAAAGGATGTTGAAGATGATGTCGCGACTGATGTCGATCGTATGCTTGTGTCGTTTGTTCATATCCCTTGGGGTTCGAAGGACCACTCACTGATGTGGGAAATCAATAACTATGGATCATGCTACTTCTATCGTTTCTTTGTTAACTCAACTACAATTTCTTCTAACTTTTTTGACTGTTCCAATTTACCACAACTGTACGAAAACTGCCTTTGCTAACTAACTTCTTGATTATTGTCTTGATGCTGTTTAACCCTTTCGCTACGATAGCCCCAAAGTGTGACATGTTAGACCAAATTTAAAAACTCCTGATTTGTTATGCTTAGGATCCATGTCACAAGTGTTGCCTGCCCTTAACAAAGCTGCGAAAAAAATTTATATCGGAATCCCCCCTGTATGTTACGTCACGTATGATCAATTATCGATTCGAAGTGAATCTTTCGTTATTCCCAATCCCAGCTCTTTCAAATCGTACACAATGTCGTCACATTATTTTATCGCTCTCCAATTCGCCCTCTGTGTCATAAAATTATTGCTTCGTGAAAGCTGTCATCGTGAAAAATCACGTTACAGCTACAAGGAGGTCGTTACAGCTCATCGGAGGCATTAAGACGTAATAACAAACAGCCCTCTCCCGCAAACCGTAACGATCGGGGTGAGTGTGTTGACGAGAGTCAGCTGACGTTGACTCATCCAGCCTACAAATTACGACGCGACAATAGTTATCTTCAGTTTCTTTTTATTACCAGCGCACTCTCTGTCTGTTTACCGCACTGTGTACAACGTTCGCCGCGAAAATAACGGATACAGAGAGAGAGAGAGAGAGAGAAAAAAAAAGAAGAAAGAAAAGAAAGAAAGAAAGGAGTGCAAGTATCTGACGGTAAGTTTCTCACTATGGCTGGTAATGTCTCGCCATTAACGTATCCCGAGGAAGAGACCGAAAGACGCCATCGCGTTGAAACTTCGCGCGAGAAGTCGTCGCGCGAGGTTCGAATGGCGTGCTAAAGCGACTCGGTTGTTTCTATGTTAATGTTACGGTGCCGTGGAAACGATTCTTTGGTGAATCCAAATGAAATCACCGATCATCGTCTAACTGCCGCCACCGCTCGCGTTCTGCCGCGGCAGTGTTCGGTAATTCGGTGTTCTTGCGCTGTTGCGGAGTAATCGAGGTCTGGCGTTATACTTTCGTGGTTTCTTTCTCTTCTTTTTCTCTTTTTTCGTTTCACTTCACATTTGGGAGTAACTGAGCAATAATGCGCAGAGTAATATTTACGTACGAGGGACAGTTAAAAAGCGAGTTTCACTCTTGTTAAAACTTATTTTTTTTTTAATCAATTGTATTATTGTATATCTCATTTTATAACACAATGTGTCGACTATTTCTCAATCGATTTATCATATTGACATTTATCATATTGTGGCGCTAATTCCTTCGTTGAAAAAACTGCGAGAGCCATTCTTGAGTCGCACGTTCGATAATCGTCTTCGTCACATTCGAATGATAGCTTTGTTTTCATTAATCAACGTCAACAGAAAAATCATTTTCCATTTAAATTTTTGCAACAGGTCCTTTGTGCCGAATATGACGTGACATTGTCGTATCGCAAACTTTTCAAAGTGTTGGACTAGATCGTTCATTAACGATCTAGTGCACACTTCTTTGCGAAATACTCGGTTCATCTGCGATTTTGTCTATATCGATCACTGGCTTGATACGATCTTGTTGATGACATTCCCTCTCGATAATCGTCTTTTCGAGTGAAACACGCCATTTCCCAATAGCTTGACGGGATGGCTCGTTCTGACCATAAACATTACACGATCGACGATAAACTTCAGCACGGGAATACTATTTTGCCCATAAAAGAAACAAACGAGAACAGAGGCTCTCCAATTTCGGCGCTGCTTGTGCCGTACACGCCACGTTTTACGATTGATAACAAACAAGCGATTGCAACGGCACGGTCGTTGACGTAACTCGGGAGTAGAGATATTAACCGTTTCAGTGCCATTACTTAGGGCTATTTAGAAAATCGTGTTGGATAGTGCCATGCAGCGCGATAGCGCTTCCTTCATATAACTGCGAAAAATGCCAAGCAACGCGATAAAAGCAGATAAAGTAAAAACTGCCTATTTGTGCACGTGGTTTAGGTTAAATTGGAAGCTAATTGGGAGTCGAATCAATACGACTGACGACTCAATATGTGGCGCTAAAGTCGAAACCGAGCGCATTGCAGTAGGTGGAAAGAAAAGTTTGTCCGTGGTTATTATAGATGAATCACACACCTTTAATTTGATGAAAATACATGTAAAGAACTTGTGTAAAGTTTGATTTTGACTTTGAATTTCTTTTTTTTTTTTTTTGCACTGTATTCTACTTATCACGAAGGTAAAATTAAGTAGCAATCTAAATGCTTAGCAAAAAATTAGCCAGAAGCTAGTAATTTTCTTAATAATCATTTAACACTGCGGATGCATGCGTCCTAACAGCGACTTTATAGTTCTGAAACACGTGGATATAATGTTTATGCTTCAAATAATGTTAACAGTTAGTTATATCCCTTGATTATTTAGACTCGCACTGAATTGATGAATTTAGACTCAATTTATGATAAATCAAATGTTAGTGAAACCTAATATCAAAATTCTTCCCATCCTACATACATTCATTGAGCATCGCGGTCAAACGATATAGCACTATTCCACACGAAATCTGAACAGCGTTGCATGGCATTAAAACGATTAAATATTGTTTCTACCTAAAATGAATTTCATTGAAATATTTTTAATCCTTTCCGTTACGATAATCCACTAAAAGGGACCTCACGCCAAAAATATACGCATTGATCGAATCATTTTCTGACTCCGTTAATCCGAATTTGAAATAAAATCTTTTTCGAATTTCCTGGTAACATTTTCAAACAAACTTTAATTTTTCAAACCTAACCCAATTTTTCAAATTTCCTTTTTTTTTTTAATTTTTAAGAGATTAACAGTTACATCTATAGCCGGTATTTTTCTAATTGCAATAGATTATGAAAGATTTTTATCAGAATAATTTCTTATAGTATAAATATTCCACTGTTGAATCTTTTTTTAATTTTGTGGTTTTGACAAAAGCCTAAAATATTTTTTTTTTTTTCAAACAAAAATCTAACTTTGAATTTTCGAGAGATCAACAATCATACCTGTAACTGATCTCCGAATTGCGATAGATTAAGAAAGATTTTCTTATTACAATTTCTCATCGTATATATACTCCACTGTTGAATAGAGCAGAAAAAGCTCGTCTCGACGGCTAAAAGTGTATTATGTACGTCCAAAGTGTACTTTTAATACGCGATTACTGGATGTCGTTTACATTCGGCGCTCGTAATGAAAGAGTCAATTACACAAAATATTATAAACGATTATAAACTTATTTTTTGATCGTCGCTCGTGCATCAAAGCTCTGTTTGTCATCTGTTCGTCCCACTGCGCCACTGCTTATCCTCACGAAGTTCCCGGCTCCGAATGAATGCGGCACGTTGTTGCACGTTGAATTTCGAATCGAAGCAATTGAATAAATCTGGGTTATCCCCGCGGTTCTGACAACACTGTCTTTGTTCGCCGATTCTACCTTGCTCACAATGAGCACCTCTGTGCGACTCGTCGTCGTCCCTGGCAAATCCTTCAACTCGTAACTTGCAAGCTACGACGCTGCGTTTACGGCACCGCTCATTCCCTCGTTCCCGAATATTCACGAAGATTTAGATTAGCATTCAGCGGCGGTGAACGCGATAGCTCGACGCGTGCTCGAGATAACTTCGAAACTCGCGCGAGAGTCTCGCGATATCGACGCGTTCTGTCTGGCATACGGTACGTGCGTCCCGCTTTGTCGCGAGTGACAGAAGAGAAGGGAGGAGAAAGGAACGGTTGGATGGTAGTGTAAAACGGAGCGACAAAAGAGGATAAAATTACGAGGGATTGTTTTCAAAGCTACGATAAACGAGACCGTTTTCCCTTTCTACGGATTGAGTTTCAGAGATCATCCGTGGCTTTGTCGCGGCACGGGTTACAGGGGCGGGAGGTTTGGAAAAAGAAAAAAGGAAAAAACTGCACGACTTGTACCCCACTACGATTCTCACTAAAAGGCCCAGGAGCAATTGTTCTGACTGGGAAATGAAGACGACTCTTTTGCCATAAAATTTTATTGATATTTATTGCAAACATTTGAATCGATGCAAAACAAATTACAGGCGTGATCGCTCAGTACTAGACAACGCCACGCCCCCTCGAGAGTCACGTGACTCAAATCAACCAATCGCTAATTTTCGTTGCATCAGCGTTGCACTTGAAGAGGCCCGATTTTCTCGGTTACCCCGGCTAAAATCACTTTCAGTGATAAAAAAGAAACGAAAATCGAGCAGCGCGGGCAGGGGAAAGATAAGTTAATTTCGCGGGAAGAAAAATTGGGATTTAATTTTCAATTTGAAAACAATATTACAAGCCTGTGGCCGGTGGAAAGTTTTCTTAAACTTTCCGGCGGGGTACGGGCCGTTCTTTATTTATCAAGGGAGCACCACTTAAACGTGTTCTCTCTCTCTCTCTCTCCCCCTCCCTTCCTGTCCGCGAACATGTTCAAGTTTTAAATGAATTTACCAGCGGGGACGTTGTTTCTTTCCTCATTTCCGACTTTGCTTTAATCAATGCTGGAGCTTTCGTTGGCCAGTTCCGACCGGGCGATTCTTCGCAGTGGCATGACGGCACCGATGGTCCTTGAAAATTCTTCGTTACTCGTTTTCTCCCAATTTGAGAGTGAGAGAATGTTTTAGAATGTTTGATATTCCTGCGCTGACAGTTCGTTTGATCGTAACTTGAAATGTCGCGCAGTACAAAGTTATTAATTAAATTTGTAAGAATCGAGTAATTAGCGAATCAACTTGTATTTATTTTATTATTTCTCTCGTACGAACGATCGAACGGATAATCGGGAAACGTTCGAAATAATAGACATGCATCAAAGAAGCACGCATCAAAGGGGGCAAGCCTTCGCCCCGGACAATGACCATAACGAACGCACAACACGCTGGAAACAACGGGAAAGGAGAAGAATCGCCTCGTTTGTAAAGAGTCGGCGAAAGTACAAAGAAAGAGGGAGAGGGAGAGGGAGAGAGGAAAGGGTACAGCTTTTGCCGGGATTAGATGCAACCAGTCGACCAAAGGTATTTTAACGGAGCCACGGAGAGCGCAGAGCCATCCGTCCGCGAGGCCAAAGCCGCAAAAGCGACTTCGTTACAACGCATTCACTCGGCGACGCGTTCCTATCAGGCGCGTCGATTCCACGACGTGAATCAATCCCGGCGCGCAATCATCCGCGTCTTACGGCTCTACGGCGGTCGTTACGTTTAATTTCTGAGGGCATCGTGACCCGGTTTCGCGTTTCCTCCCTCTGCTCGTTATTACACCGGGGGGAGAACGGTTGATCCACTCGACAGTTGAAGCAGCCGCAGCTGCAACCTAGCCAACCCCCTCTCGAGTGGTATCTCTCTTTTTCTCCAGCGATGCTCGCTGCAACTGCTGCATCTCCGCCGTTGCCGCACCACGTTCGAGAATCGTGTACGTCCGAGGAGCACCTGACGCTGGCGATCGCCTTCGAATTTGCACGCTCGTTCATCTTTTATTCTATCTCGCTGCCTCGTCCTTACTCCTGCTTCTTTCTCTTTTTCTCACGAAGCCGACAGACACAAATTTCGGCTTCGCATTTGACTTGCCGATGACCCGCTCGCGGCGAACCGTGCGTAAAGGATGAATTGTTTTCATCTGCTTTCCCGGACGAAAACTGACCCGCCTCTTCGTACGTACCTCCGAATCGACGAATGAATGATTCAGATCAATGAAATTCAGCGAAAGAAGAGGGTTTACGAGTCGGATCGCCGGATGAAATTCTAGCGATTGTTTGGCCGGTTCTCTCCGCCATTGTAATCTTCGTTTCATCCTTCGTTTACGTTTACGACGTAATCTACGCGGAGCTAACTGTAGACACTTTGCGCCTCTCATTCCACTGCTGCTGCGTCGATCGATAATGCTCGCTTTTTCTGCATTTTTCGCTCTTTTCCTTTTTTTGTTTCCGTAGATTTAAAGTCTCATCGACATCGAGGCCATTAGCGACTAGATACTTATGTGGCATTCGTGTTTTGTGGTACAGATTTTGTGGTACTGTCTATTAAGAATTGGATTGTTCTTTTCAGATGATTTTGGAAAGTCAGGGTGTGGATCTTCTCTATCGCTCGAAGTTTGTACATTGATACAGGGTAGCCACTGGAAAATTAAAGTTAAAAGTTTGAAAAAGTCATAACTTGTTCATTTTCAATCTTTTTTATTTTCTTTTTTTTTTTGTAGGTTATAGAGCATCCCTTAATAGAATAATAAAAAATTTAAAAAATATGTGTTTGTAAAAGTTACTTTTGTTTTATATCATTCAGTTTTTCAGTGACCGCCCTATATAAATTGTAAGATGTGTTGAGCTGTGAAAGACTTTTGACATCTGTTGCAAAAGCGAGGGTCCGCATTTTTAATAAGGTATTCTGAATCGGGCTAATATAGTTCGTTCCTTTTCGGTTAATCTCACTTACTACGTTGTGGATCTTTGTTTCAATTAATGTTGTCCATTCGTCTTTAATGGATTTCGAGACGTCGAGTTTGTCTCGAAATACGTCTTGCAAGTATGCCAAAAATCGCCGCGCAGCTAAATCGCAATGCAGAATCCATTTGCAACATCGACCTCAAAATTCCACGAGGATCGATGACACACTCGAGAGAATCGTGCGAACATTTACAATCGCAAATCGATCGAAGAAGGCCACTTACGTATTACGATCGAGTCACCGATGATACATGGCTCCTTTTCGACTTTGGATCAGTGTTACAGTCTATTGGCAAGCTGCCCGTCTCCCGCGCCGTTCCTCTAAGTCTCCTCGCTGCCCTTTCCCCCTCCGTAGCCATCTAGATACATGACTCTGATGTCGCGATTCCGAACGTAACTCGTGTCGAAATTTTTTAGCTCTCGAGCCGATGAATTGCGTTGTAAATCGCGCGGGTGCGCAACGCTGTTACATTCTAGAGTATAATTAAAAAATTATATTTTTAATTGAAAAATTACAACACTGTACTCACTTTACCTAAAAAAATTATACTTTACGATTTTGCGGAATTATAACTTTTATTCGTGATATAACTTTCATTTGAACAAGGCAAGGCTTCTCTATTCGGTAATGCAACGAAAATTAGCGATTGGTTGATTTGGGTCACATGATTCGGGAGGGGGCGTGGAATAGACCTCGAGTAGGAGTGGCGTTGTCTGGTACTGAGCGATCGCACCTGTAATTTGTTTTCTATCGATTCAAATGGTTGCATATCAAAATTTTATGGCAAAAAATCTTCAGTCTTCATTTCCTAGTCAGAACAGTAAGTTGCTTCTGGGCCTTTCAGTGAGACGAATCGTACTGGGGTACAAGTCGTGCAGTTTTTTTATTTAAACTTCAGTCCATGACCAAGGTACTTTGGGATGACTTACATATATACAATTCCTAACAACGTTTCAACTTTTTATCTTACTTGCCTTCATCACGGTCACAGGAATTACAAACTGGAGATCGTGCTAGAAATTATTGCGCATGTTTCCACTGAAAATTCATCCTCTTTGGTTGGATAATTGGCGTAGTATCGGATATTGCAACGTTCACGCGGAGTTTACAATAATCGAGCAGCTGTCTGGAAAAAGACTGTGATCGTTGAAAAATTTTCTAGGTTTCAGTATCGATTGCCGAATCGGCAAACGGCAATATATTAATTATCAGCGAGACAATAATTCGGAGTGATTTAATTTGTTGTTGCGCGCGTTACGCGGATTTGTTTATTTTGAACGCCGAACTGGCAGCGAAATAATTCGCAAAACGTAACGTAATAATCAAACAATACTCGCGTTACGAACCGTATCGAATTCGGCTAATGATGCACAGTAAACACGGCCACGGTACGAAAATGATTCGCGCCAGCCAAGAAAGATGTTTGTTAATGGCGATATCATTAATAAGCGACATTAAATTGCATTACGGATTCAATTACGATTATCCAGTTATAATAATTAAATTTAAAACAACGATTACTAAAATATTAACGCTGGCTTGCAGTATCGAAACGCTGCGCCGACGAGGATAAATATTTAAACGCAACGGATATATTTTAATTCGGGCCAATTAAACCTGACTTTCAAATAATACGGGCAGTTAAATAACAAATACGTTGCGAAATCTCAGCCGAAACGTTCGACCGATTTCGTTGGTCGGACGAAGTATTTCAGTCTGGAATTTCCCCTCGATTTTTAAACGATATCGAAGCCTGCCTGTTCCTGATCGATACCAGCTGTCCTTTCGTAACGCAAAGAAGACAAAGTACAGAGAAAATTGGCCTCGGATTACTCGTTCCTCGAACCATGGAAATTAATTGCCGATTGAGAACGTTTACTTCTCGCTGCGAGAATCACACAGCGAACGTGGAAGCTCGCAAATGTTTGTTTCTTTTCGTCGGTAAACTATGGAAAACTTCATCGACCAATTATCGAGACGCTACATTTTCAAAGTTACTCCACCGTAATAACTGAATTTCTTCCCTCGCCGTCGTTCGCGCTGTTAACTAACCAGCTATCGGATTTCCAATTGATTCGTCCGCATTAAAAATTATTCGAAGGATATTACCTCGGTAATTAGTAACTTTCGCTGGGAACGTCCGAGCTATTTGCGAGTTCGGGCGGCTTGACCGGCGCGGCGCCGGGCTGGAGATATTTCGAGTCGTCTGAATTACAAGTTTGCGCGAGCAGCGTCGTTACAAGTTGCTCGAATCTAGGTGACTTGACTAAACTAAACCTGGCTTAATTGTTGCTCGCGGAAAGTTGGAGAATAGGCCGTTACGCATTTCTTGAAGGGAATTCAAACCGAGCTTGAATCTTGTCTTCGCGAGAAGAAAACCACACGGGTTCACGTCGTACGATTAAACCTGTACAATTAGGCAGTTTAATACATCAACATGTACAATTTAAAGAACGGTTTGCAAATAATTTAAGAAAGTTATTCTGATATTATTTTTGACACTCGCACGTTTATCTAAAGATGCTCGCAGGAATGAAATAAAAATAAAGCTGTCTGTGTTGTCGTGATTCGGAACGTTCTCGCATGTCCTAGCTAGTTGGCCATCCAACTGCGCGCTCGCACGTCGCAACAATTTGAAAGTGACAGAAAACACGGTTTTCACGTTGCGCGACACACGTGGAGAAAATGAGCCTTCAGAGATACTTCTGTTCGACCGCAAAGGATATTTTCTCGGTGCACATCGAGTGTTTCGACGGAACGATGGATCGTCAATAGCGAACTACAACAGTTCGCATCGTTCGTCCGCTCTCGGTACCAAATACGCAACGATAACCGGCGAACAAATATTAAAACGCACTCTGGATCGTCCAGCGTCAACCGTCATATTCAATAACGCGAATTAAAATACGCGTCGGCTCGTGATGGAAACGCGGCAGGACGCCGTGTAACGCGAACTAAAAACCACGTCACTGCCGCCATATTGGAAAATTGCTGAAAGAGACTCATTTGTGAAACGAGCGCGTTTCTCCATTGGAAAATATATCGCTCTGCGTGAACTATTGCGCGACAGGGACTTGTTCAAAGTGATCGACGTTTCTATAGAGAGTTAATTGTGTTTTTCTTTTTTCCTTTTTTTCCTTTTTTTTTTTTTTTACAAGATGGAATTTATTTCAATTAGAAGGAATCGATTCGTTGTTTAAGCAAGGCAATCTTCGATGGAAATAAGAAACAATATTTTTCGGCCGCGACTTCAAAGATCTCCACGAAAGATAAATTGGATCATTTATGCGCGTCATTTTCTCTCTTGTTTAAAACCAAAAAACTATTTATTTAGTTCTAACCTTTTGCGCCGTGTTGGTGATTGTATATTCTGTGATATACATATAGGGTGTTCCATTTAGAACAATTTTCACGCAATTATTCTCAACTGTTCATTATAGAAAAAGCGTTTGGCAAAACTTGCTTTTAGCAAAACGAGGAGATTACAAGTTTTGCTTAGATTGCAACCTTCGTTTTTTTCGAACGAATTGTTCATTGATTTTATGATGATTTCAAGGCTGTTCAAGGTCATTACTCTGTTACTCTGTTTCACACATACAGATAGTTCGAAACGAATTCGTCATGGAACCTGCTACGTGTCCATCTTAAAAAAAAAAAAAATGCATTTCATTTTGAAAGACAAAACTTTCAAGCAAGTTCATCGAAAGTTCACTCGAAACACTTTTTCCTATAACGAACAGCTTTGAAGGTAATCGCGTGGCATGGGACTCTATCGAAGAAGATTCGCCATCACCCTGCGCTTGCCTATCGCGCCTCAAATCACTTCGGCGCAACAATTTATTACAGAGCGACACTCTGTGCGTGGACTCTCTCCATTTCCTGTTCGGAAAAAAATTTATCAGTTACAGAGAGTCGCTGAATCGAACCGGCACGGAATCCACAGATACAGAAAAGCACAGTCGAATAGATCTAAATACAAAAAACGCTGCGGACCTTTGAATCGCCTGTGAGCAAAAAAAAAAAAAAATTAAAAAAAAAAAAAAAAAAAAGAACGAACTCACGCGCGATATCGAGCCGTTGATCATTCCGCGCCGAGTTAACTTCGTGCCGGTGTCTATCAATTATAAGTGAAAAAGAATGGAAAACAGACGGGCGGAAAACCGTCGACGGGCGAACGTGTTCGGTGTAAAAGGGACAAAGGTGGGAGGGAGAAGAGATCCGTACGAATTGTCAATTATGCGCGTCGGTTGGGAAAAAAGCGCTCGCGGGCTCAAACGAAACGTGTAATTGCGCCAGAAATTCGCGACAATTTACGCCAATTAGCTGATCATCGATTTTCGTCCAGCCACGTCGTCGACGCTAACGCTGCTCTTTCCGTTTTTGCAGAAGAATCGACTGTGCCAGATGTGCCGTGCTAGCTGGGGCGCTCGTTCGTTTCGAGGTTATGCATCATCGTAAGGTGAGTGATTTTCAGAAATTTCCGCATCCCAATTTACAGGTGACTTTGTTCTTTTTTTTTTTTAGTTTTTTTTTAGTTTCGAATTTCTCTCTCTGGGAAATTCGCTCGCAGCTCGCGCAATTTCGTTTCCTCTCCTCTTCCGTTGATTCCGTTAAACAGTAACGCGATTTACCCTTACGTAAGGGTGCAACGTCTGGCTCTGCAGGTTCTTCAGGGCGGCTTTCCCAGTTTCACCGTTCCGCGGGAATAAATATTCCATTCGTGCACTCTCTCTCTCTCTCTCTCTCTCTCTCTCTCTCTCTCTCTCTCTCTCTCTGTCGGGGCTCACTGTCAATTCGGTGGCCTCTCGAACAATATTTATTTAGCCGATATCGATTTCGTTGGCATGATATTGGTTTCCCGTGCCCGTTGCTTGTTCTCCCCTTCTCTCCTTCTCTGCCTTTCCGTTCTCGCCCTTCCCCGTTCCGGTATTTTCACTCCCTAAACCTCTCGCTCCTCGCGTTCGTTTTCAATCGTTTCCATCACCGGTTATTCCTTGCGCGGCCGAAATCAAAAATCGCGCGCCAGCTTCCGGGCAAACTAATTTATAAACATTCCGCGATTCTAAACGTCCTGATTCTCGCGTGGAAAACACCGCCTGATTTATATATACGTACGCGTATATAAGTAAATATTCACGAGTGGACGTGTACGCGTATTTTCACGAGGAGATGATGAAAATTTGTCACGGCGGGGGGGGGAAAAATGGAGAAAAAAACCAGCAAAGGGGGCAGGGGTAGGAAGCAAGATGGGAGCGTCGAGCGCGGCGAGGGAGGGATGAAAACTGTTTCCGCGTTCACAATGCTATTTCCGACACAATGATGGATTCAATTTTCGATAGAAATACATTCGACTCGATGGCTACAATATTATCTTCCGGGACTGATACCGTATAAAAGAAACCTCGAAATAGACTCCAGTTGCTTATCTTCGTTTCCACCGGGGAACGGAATTATTTCAAGACCATCTTCACGCGCCTGGAATTAACTCGACGATTATCTTCCTTGTTTTCCCCGAGGTGTTACGAAATTCTTTCGTAATGCGTCGAGCGTTTCGTGTTTGTTCGAAGCGTTAACGCGTGATCATGCCGCGTGCATTTTCGCGTACAAAACGGATTAATTATTCCGCGTATTAGAATCGCGCCGATGTAAATTCCAGCGTGCAAATATTCCTCTAAAATGGTAAATGTTGACTCGGGCAAATTTGAATACGAAGTCGGCGCGGCTCCGTGACGCGTGAATTCGCCGTTGATTTTGTTCTTACGAAAATTATGAGATATAAATACGGTTACGGCGGAATTACCAAGTGAAATCGAAGGAAACTGAAGTCGAAGATCACGCCTGAGATAGCTGTGGATTTGACTCGCAAATAACGATTGTAGAGAGTTGAACGTTTAACCGCGAGAAACCGAAGTTTCTCCTGAAAATTTAGCCTTAACTTGTTGTTTAGTCAACTTCGACGCGATTGCCGCTTATGAAACGTCCGATCCTGAAAACTCAAAAAATCTATAAAATTGTCCGTCAAATTATCAATTAACCGTCAGACTCGCGCGATCGCGCGTCGTCAAAAATTCGCCCGTGGTCCCGGGTTGTCATCTCGATTTTAATAGCTGTGGCGGCTCGTTATCGCCGTTGACACGCGAATAACGACCGCGGGGTTAGCAGTTTTAATTAACGATATTAACGCGTCCCGTCGCGAGCCGCGTGCGCTCGGTGGCATAATACACGCAGCGTGGGGCCCGCGGAGCTCATTTTTGTGTCTCGATAACGTCGAAACGCGGGAACGCGCCGCGCCATTTGTTCCGCTTTGTAGAGATGTCGGCCGATAGGCAATCAGAAGCTTGCGAAATTAATCTGACCGAGATGGAATCGCGTGCGTGACACGGGATTTTTAACAGCAAGTTTCCACGTTTCCGACCTTGCTGCCAGTTTGATCAGTGCCAACGAATTGCACCGTGTTCAAGCGACGACCGATCGATTAGAGAGCGGGTAACGACGAGTGTCTGCCGACGCAACAACGCAGTCGGATAAACGCGAGCAACGTCACGTCGGATAGCCGAGATCGACAACGAAGCACTTGGTCGTTCATTTTTGTCTGGCTGTCGCTCTGTTTTAATCATAGCCGTGGGTAAGCTTTAAAGACGCGCAAATATTGAACTCGTGCTCCAAACGTTCGCGTTTGTACGCGTTTGCGTCTTGCGTGATCACGTTTGACGAGCGACGCGTGAGAAATTTGCATGGCTGCAAATTGCAACCTCTCGACAATCGGACGACATGGACTAATTAACCGAGGAGCGTGTACCGCGAGGACTTGGAAGAAGATTGCTATCGTTTATCAAATTAAAACACCGATATCGTGCCACCGGCGGCGAAGTCGGGTCGCAGGCGTAATTTTTCATCGCGAGCGGGTCATCGTAATGACGCGAAGACGCGACCTCGATACGTTGCTCGACGACGAGGCGACGAAGCATTTGCATAACGATCGCCGCCGTGGGAAGCCAAACCGTGCATCGTAAATAGCCAAAGCGGCTCGCGGCGCTGGTCCAGACGCGACGTGGGACAATATCGGCCAAGTGCGCGCTAATTGTCCCGGACGAAGTTAGCGTAACCGGGGGGAAAAGCGAGTTCCACTCAAAAGAGTGCTTTGAGAATATTTAGAGCAATTTCGAACACGATGTACGGGGTGTTCCATCGTCTACGTGAAAATTTGTTTTGTGAATATTCTCCGAATGAATCTTGATGCAGACGATAAGTTAGTATCGTTTTGATTAGTCAATACCTGCTTGCTTATTTAGAGCGAGTTTAGAAGCGATTTTTGACTTATTTATGTAGAATCACCTCCACTTTACATGCACTACCGACCAGGGTTGGGACACCCTGTATATATATCGTAACTTCCTGGCTATTTACATTGCCAGTCGGCCCGCTGGCGGACCGTTCGAGCAAATTGAAGGAACACTCGATTATCGAATAAGTCCTCGAGACTCGACCGTCGTTCGTGAAAATGGAATTCCTTGTATTTCTGCCCGGAAGATCCCTTAAGAATCTGACCAACAAAACAGCATCCTGGGAATTTTGTTAGAAACGTTACGTCCAGCGCCGCGGGATCTAACGAGTTTAACGTAACACCGCGAATTTTTATGGAAATTTGTGTGTGTGTGTGTGTGTTTTTTTTTAAAGGTACGTTTAAAGAAATTAAATCTTCATAGAAAATTGTGGCAAATATATTGTAGAAGGTTCTTGGATATTTTACATGTTTCTTCAGATTGTGTGCATTTTTCTGGAATTTTGCAGTTTAAAATTTCCCATAAATGCGTTAAACTTCGTGGTCTAACTTTGGTAATAACTTTATCGAAAATTTAATATTTTCTTTGAACGCTGTACATTGTCCTTTAACGCTAAAACTACCGAAGCGGTCAAAATGAGTTATTCATAATCTCTGTTGGATATATTATAGATGTAAAACAGTGTTTTATATTTTATATTTTTAGAGATTTAAATGATTTTCTTTATAAAAATACACAAACAGAAACACTGTGCCCATTGTATTTCACAGTCTTTTATTTTCTTCACTTTAACATCACCGATGAAAATTCTATGCTTTGGTCTTTGGTAGTTCTATATACTGTTGATATACCAAGCGTACCCATAAATAGTTTCGTTTTTTTGATACTGTACAACATTTTACTTTATTCGAGAGTTAATACAGTTTTAATCTACGATATAATTTTAAACAATAAACACACTAACTGTCAATATATTCAACTAGAATATAGGTTATGTCACGATAAGTTAATTTGTTGTTTATCAAATTTGAAAAAAACGGCATTACTTATGGGTACCCCTATATAGATTTCGCAACTTCTTTCCTCTTTTGCAAATAAATAGAATAACTCTCTCCGGCATGAATGCAGGTGTTAAGAACGTTCGAAGGATGAGTTTCATTTGTGGAGAGGAATTTTTGACACGGGGCTTTCCATTTTTAACCAAGGGCGTTGAACGTCACGCGTCGTTCCATCAATCGTCCTTCGTCAGTTCGATTATCTCCAGTGTCGTTCGATGTGATCTGCGAGCGTTTATGCGTCTGTCTGTCAGATGGGTTTCTCCCTCTGATTGGCTGTAAATAATCGCTTTCCCGTCACAGTGACTCCTCGCCCGTACATCATGCCACCAGGCATTCAAGATATTACGTTGATTCGGCGAGTGCCGCTCGTTTCGCAAATGTTACCAAATTTCGGGTAAATTATCTGCTCTTTTTAACGAAAAAGGCTGCTCGACAAACCTTTATGTAAGTCCTTAGTCTCTTCCTCGTGACAATGTCCTTTATTTCTCGTATATTATTTCATTGATAAACGATTTGTTCTTCTTTTGGAATAACTGTCAAAATTATCAAGAAGTAGTACAAAATTCTGTGTGTCTTTCTCTTCGAAACATCTCTATCCTAATTGTGACACAACGTACTTCATTTTTCGTATATTATTTTTATGTCCAGACGTTTCAAACGAACGCTTCATTCTTTTCTTGGAAAACTCGTCAAGCAATGACACGAAGTTCCCTCTGTCTAGGGAAATCTCTCTTCCTCGTGACTAGTGACAATGTCCTCGTACGTTATCTTATTCGATGTTCAAACGGATTCTTGAAACAATTGTCAGAATCGTCGACTATTGTAACAAGTCAAAATACAATATTCTTACTGCTCTCTCTCTCTCTTTCTCTCTCGTTCCCTTCAAAACAATTCACTCAAGCGCAGCGCAAGCACGGGAAACGTCTGAGCGAGTAGAAACTTACCAGCAACGAGAGATAATTAAGCGTGCAACGGATAATCGTCCGTCTCTGAAGCTCGCCAATGCGTGCACGTTCCTCTGCGCGACGAGCAGCATCAACCAGCCCGCTGTTTCTACACTTTGCATTCGAATTCCAATGCCGTCGGCCAGCCACTTATCTCCAACTAATCTGAATGTAATTTTAAGTGAAACAGTTTCTGGGAGTTTAATAAAGCGTTTCTCTCTCTCTCCCTCTCTCTCTTTCTTGCGTTTACGGCAACAAGTGCAAATTACACTGCTTCTCCGGCAGGAGGACAGATCGGTTACCGCGGTCGTGGTAATAATTCTCTTCTTACTCGCCCAACGTCCCTCTGCTCCTCCCTTCTCTTGTTATTT
>KQ435740.1:439122-450789 GCA_001276565.1 Melipona quadrifasciata
ACGGATCTGTATGTACCATGTTGCCGGGCCGAAGAACCACCCTTGTTCGTCTCTCGTTTGCCGTTTGGACGGGCTAAGGGATATTTACAGCGGTGGTCCGCGAAAGATCCACCTTGGGAAAATAAAAGTAAAACCTCGTGGAATTGAAAGAATCCAATTATCGGGATATATAGAAGCTAATCGCTTTGTTGATTTCGACTTTAGAACGTTTCTGACAAAATTAATCACTTAATCTGTATCTTCGTTTGAGCTTGTTGCATCAGGTTGTCCAAAAAGTGGCTGCGTTTTCTTCGTGTGGCGAATTTTTCGTAAGAAACGAAAACTCTGTGTTGGACAGTGTATTGTCCAGTTTGTTTGCGATTATTTTCTTTTTCGACGAATGACAGTTCAAAAAAAAAACAGTTTCGACGATTCCGATACCCTTATCAACGCAGCAGTTTTGAGGCTTCTTCGCCGCACACGTTAGATAATTTTTTATGAACTTATAAATTTATACAGACGTAAGGTCTCATCACGGAACCAGCAACCAAGTCAAATTGAACCCCTGCGACTGGTACCAACACACGATGCTGATGCGTGATACAGGAATCGAGCAATCCATTTACAGCCACCGCGGTGTCTGTGTCGCTGTGTGCTTTCTCACAGTATCCCCCCATTTTGACACCTACCGGTTGCCTTTCAAAATATTACCAGCCACCCCTGCCAGTATGGGATTTTCGTGTAGCGTGGATGGGTGGCAGACGGACGTCATTCGGGGCTGTGCACCCTCGTTCCCCTTCGACAACACGAAACTGCTGTTGGCCTAGCCAAGCGTTTGGGGTTGGCCCAGCCGATACTCGTCGAATCCGTTTCCTACGTGTTCGTGCTGTTCGCACGGGATAAATGGCCGCGTCGTCCCTTTCTCTCGACACGAATTTCCGTCTCGACTGGTTTCTCCAGTCTTTGTCACCTTAACGCCGGCTGCAGCGAGCGCCACTCTTTGTTACGTCCACGGCCAGATAAGAGCGCAGGCCCGCGGAGATTTACACGGACAATGTGCAAACGCATCGCAGGGAAAGGAATGCGGGAAACCGGGCCGGAATGCTTGGATTTTTCGCCAACCGGAAACAAGGGTCCGCGATGAGCCGCGCGCTCAGGGTAGACATCGCTCCGGAGATTTATCCCCCGGCCAACGCCGTTGGGCCCGTTCTTTACGATTTCCACCCTCGACCCTTGATCAACCGTGAGTTTCTCTTTTTTAATGAAATTTCCACCAACGATCTCGGATCTCTCGAGCTGGATGCTTTAAAAGTGACATTTAACTTAACACTAATTCGACTGTATCTACTTAGAAATGGGTTTGGCATTGCAATCGGTATTTTAACTAATCGCGATGTGTAATTATAACTCGCCGGAACGTCGAAAGTTAATTACAAATGCACAACAAGCGAATGTCGTACGTGAGCTAAGGAATTGATAATCGACACGTTTACTCGTGAAACGAATTCTGCAGCGTCTTTGGATCTTTCAACGCGCGTTAAATAAGTAACGAGCGTAAAGTGCATCCTAAGTAGTATAACTGTATATTTAACGAAACTGCGTGTGTGTACAAGGCGATTCGTGTAACTTGCACGCTCGAAAGCAACTTTTCAATTGCTCGTCTAACGAAAAATTGTTCGATACAAAAGTCGTGTGATTTTAAGGAAGGAAAAATATGGTGTGTCAATTTTTTATACGGTTTGACGGGTTTCGAAATTTCCAACGTCATCTTTATTCTCTTTTTAATCGGACTACATATTTTTTTTTTCATTGTAAACCGAAAGAATATTAAATTCCAAGTAAAAAAGTATTAAACCCTGATAGTTAGGGAGATATTTCACGATAACCATTGATCCTTCTCGAATTAGCCACGCGATAGTTGAACCGATCGATGGAATTTGACCGGATTACGCTTCTAAAAATGAAACTTCGATAAAGTGGTATTAAAATGATGGAACTTTAATTCAATCAGCTCGGCTACTGATTTTCAATTTATACGTTTCACGATAACTGGTCCCAGACAGACCTGTCCATCTCCGAATTGAAATTCGCAAAAGTTACATACCCACTTTTTGTATATTGCCAGACTGTACTAATTTGTAGGCAAATAGAATAATATATGTACTGCATGTATCATACACATTTCACGCATATACAGGGTGAATAGAAAAAAGTTTGTAACTTTGAAACTGTTAACATTTCAACCCATGTTTATCACGACTCTTTTTTCATGTTTTCGACAAGTAATATCTACTCTGAAAGATACTTGCGAACTCTTTTTTTCTATCCACCCTGTACAGATGCGGTCTGTCTTGAATTTTCGTCTCCGAATTTTCCACGAACGCGTAAAACGTTTCCCGTGGTCTGTCAGAAGCAAATCCAGACCCCCTCCTTTCAACGAGTGAGAGTGTTCCGCGACCCACGAAGCGTTCATCGGTATCAGCAGATACTGAGAACACGCCGCAATTTAATTCTAATTCGCAGCAACGAAAGTTATCGCCTCAGACGGCGAGCCGTTAGATGGAAACACGACCGCGTTAATAACCGGACGCGGGAGGCCAGCCGGTGTTATTTCGTTTCGCGAAACTTCCGAAATCTCCAGTGAGCGCTCCGACCCGGTCCCCGTTATTAATTCCATTAAATTGACCGGGAGCACGCGTTCGCGCGCTTAGATTATTTACGACGGGGACGCCCGGGTATCCTCGGTAACCCCTGACCGTGTCAGCGGTCGCTGGGAATCTCATTCGTGTCCGAAATTAGGAAAACAGTGGCTCCGTAATTTCCGCTCGTTGGACAAATACCCGCGCGCGCGCACACACAGACACTCTTCGCGCAGTTTCAATTTCGTCGACGCCCACGCCCTGTCTTATGTGGCCGGGCGAGGCCTTCCTGTCATTTGCATACAATTAACCTTATCCAAATTATTCTCGTGCATACGTGCCACCAGTCTTTACTGCCGCGTGTGTTTACCACCCTGCGGTAAGTTTGCAGTTGCTCTTTTCTTCGAGACGATTCTTCTAGAGTTGGACTGGGTCTTTTAGAATTTTGGGGGATCTTTCGATGTTTTTCCTTCTTTCTTTTTAGATTGTAGATTTTGTGTCAATTTATTGAGCAAGGAATTACTACGTTCTCGTAGAGATCGAGAGTTTTGAAATTTTGTATACCTGTTTGGTCATGTTTGTATCTTTATCACTGTATGTTTCCCGCAGTTTGTCGCTGTCCCTCGAGCTGGAGCGAAATGGAAAGAAACTTTTTTCCAACTTCTGTCGACGTGATCGCAAGACAATTAAATTCATCTTTCACTTTTCTCTTTCAGACGAACACAATAACACGAAAAATTACATCACCCACGTTGTCTTGAAACATGATCAAACGTAGTCAAACGTTCGAAACTCTTGATCTACGATAACTTGACAGTTTGCTGTGCACCAAATCGACGTCTGCGAACGAGAATGCTCTCCGATAACGAGACGATCCTAATGGAACTTTGAACGTACTTGTTACTTCCAACACCTACCTGTAAATTAAGAGGTTAAGACGATTTTCGAAGTGACTTCTCGATGACTCGGCGAAAGGAAGTTTGCGAAAGACGGGCAACTCCTGCTTGAAAATCGCGACCAATTATACTCCGGGGTGGTATTTTAGTTGTTCGGGGAACGACGATGGCGGAAGAGGGCAAAACGCCGGTAAAACGCGTTCGAGGAAAATTAACAGTCGGCGCCGGGTAGTTTATGCGAAATCGCGCGTTCCGTCCGAAGGTAGCATTATTCGGGAACGAATAACGCTTTTGTTTCCAGGGCGGCATTACAAGCATAATACACAGTGCATCATTCGCCTGGGATACCACTTCCTCCACCGAGTACACACGCGCATTCGGGTTTTCGGTTTTTCACTGGCCGGCTCGGCCAACTCCCAGACGGCTCCCTCCGGCTTTTAACGTTAAAAATGTTTATCCGATTATTCCCAGAACGAGAAGGCAACGCCATGAATCCGCCAGAGTTGCGATTCGCGACGACCGGCAGTGCGTACGCACCTGTACGTGTAACTCGCTCGATAAAAATCGCTGGGCAGCGATCGTAACGCTGGGTCGCTTGTTCGCGGATTTCGCGTCATTTACTGCCACAGCGAGCGGCGGTAGGCTTGAAAGTATTTCGACGTCGCGCGCCGCTAATTTAATCGCGGCCGAGCCTTTGCCGGGGAATCGGCGCGTCACTCGCAGCTGCGCGCAATTTACGTTTTGAAGTAACGAATTGTACACGCCGGGGCCCCGACACGGTGTAATTAATTCTTAGTCGAGGATAGGGAGCGTCTTGGCGACGCGTTCTCCGCCGTGTCGTTGTCGTCACAGCGCCACCTTTGGGGGAGAAATTTCGAAGCGTCGTTGGATATTGGTGTGGCTCGATGGACCAAGTGCAACAAACTGGAAACTATATTATCACTGAAAGTGATTTTAGTGGGAGTAACCTAGAAAATCGGGCCTCTTCAGGTGCAACGCTAATGCAACGAAAATTAGCGATTGGTTGATCCGTGAGAGGGCGTGGGGAAGACCTCGAGTAGGAGTGGCGTTGTAATCGATTCAAATGTTTGCATATCAATAAAATTTTATGGCAAAAAGGTCGTCTTCGTTCCTAGTCATCATTGCTTCTGGGTCTTTCAGTGAGACGAGTCGTGCAGTTTTTCTGTATTCTGTGAATATATGGCACCGAAGGAAAGGGAGGGTTTCACAGAAGATTCTAGACAAGACCATGCATAGACTGCCTCGCAATGCACTAGAAAATGGCTAGGAACGAATATTTTAACGTTAAAAAGTGTTTGGGGCGAGCGCATCGTCTTCCACGTGCCGGCCCCGGCTGACCTTCATTAAGCGACGACCTCTAATCTCGCGGCAGCTCCTCCGGAACGGAAGTTCCCCGAATTTTGGCAACGATGACGCTCGCGAGGCGGCAATTACCACCTGGTTGGTCCGATCGATGCACGAAACGCCGAATTAACCAACCCGGAACGAAATACTCGCGAAGTTGGCGGTCGTCGCATCTAGCTGGCTAGCTCTCCCCAGCTGTAGTTACACTGGCTGTGAAGCCGCATAACAGAAGCGCCCAGGCGATCTACGTCTGGCGAATTCTCGAAATACCTGCCAGCTACCACCAGGCCAAACGTCAAAGCAACCTTCCTGCGTCGTCCCCAACCCCCTCTCCCTCTCTACGTGTAATTCTCTGTTTCTCTTTGCTCCGTCGTCGTCGTCGTAGCGTCGTTTCAACCTGCGTCGAGCTCTCATCGTGTTCCACAGACACGGGCGGTAATTCGAGACATTAATATCCCCGACTGTTCAAATTTTTGACATACCTCTTCGGATAGACGTGCATACTTGGTAACTCGGTCCGACTCGCTGGAAATTAACGTCAAACGCGCCGCGAGCGCTCGGCGTTTCCCTCCTTGAATCACGTCGAATTACGTCCGCTTAATTTAGTTCTTTTGGTCCGTGTGACAGACTGAACGATCAGTTCCGTGGGTTTTTCCCGCGGGCGCGTATAATTCGCGGTCCGCGGACTTCCATCGCAGCGACGGGACTGCTTGATTAATGCGATCGTTCATTGGTCGGGCACGTGTGTGTGTAGTTCTCGCAACAGGTATGCAGCGAATCGATGAAACAAAAAAAAAAAAAAAAAAAAAAAAAAAAAAAAGAAAGAAACGGGGGCAGTGGAAATTTTGTGTTCATATAGTAGAAATTTCGTGTCATTACACGAACGACGTTAGCCGATGAAAATTTGGTCGTGTTAACGAACACAACGTTGCGGAGTAATAAGGTTATTCCGTGATTCAGGGAAGTTGTAATTTCTTATTTTACGCGGTAAAACCGCGAGGATTATTTGAGCGTTAAACATTAAATAAAAGAGATGATACTCGCAATTTTCGTAAAATGGGCGCCGAGTGGTGGAAATTGGAGGGAATATTCATATGGATGGTTCTGCTTTAATGTGTTCGGTTGTACCTGGCAATTCAATATTTCCTTTTCCTTTTTGTATTTTGACACTGATTAAGCCACAGATTGTTCCAAATCTTCGTTATAAGGTTTAGCAAAATTTGATTTAGAATTATCTTGAATGAAGCAGGAATCAGGCAGATTTGTTTAGGTCGAAAAAGCTCAACCAAACGCCACGGAATCAATATCTTTTTTTGTGACATTGATGCTAGAAAGCAAGAAACAAATTATCCAAATCTTCGAATTCGACTCGCAGAATTATCTTAAAGTCGAATCACGTTAATACGCAATACCGTAAAGCTGTCCAGCATCGTGGCCCGATGATTCAGGAAGCAGTCCAGGTGGATGACGTACGAATCCAGCTGTTTGGAAAAGATTCCAGGTGGTCGTGGTTGAATGCAAACGAGGGAGAAGCCGAGGTGAATGATAGAGCGAAATTGCCGGTTATTCGCTCGCTTGGAGCCGCGTGACAGGCCCGGGTGAATGTTTGGGATAACTCAATAGAACCCGACTATTGCCTCACGCAAATAATAAACATCTGTTGGACGCGAGATAAGAGGAACGTTCAATTAAATCACGTAACGCCGCGGTTAACGACGCGATTGCCGTTGTTGCGGCACTTTATCACGGTCCCGCGGAGATCAAAGTAAACGGAGAAGAAAGGCAATAAAAATGAAAATTTCCCTCTGACCTTATTCAATGGCCAGAATTTCCACCGGCGGGCAAGTTGGAATGATCTCGCGCGAATTTTCGCGAAAGAGACCGCCTGGTTTGAAGCATCGTGCTCTGTCCAGCTATGCGTTTAATAACGTATATCGCGGTGTGCGTGTGCGTGACGGTGGAAAAGTTGGAGGAAAGCAAAGTTTTGTCGGATGTGTGCGAGGAGTTTCCGTTTCTGTTGCAAACATTGCAAATATTGCGAGCTACGCGGTATTTTATTCTCTCGAGTTGTTAATTCTTAATTCTTTGGAATGATTTATTTTCCTTAAGAACTCAATCTTCAATTATTAATAGATTTGACTGTTCGCCGAGACGCTAATGGTCCGTTGTTTTTATTCGTTGCTCGCACAATCTTTCTTTAACCTGTTAACAACGCTTAATTTTTTCATACCAACATTATTTACATTTGCATCGGATAATTATTTTCGCGGAATGTTAGTGGTATCCACAAGTTGTTTTCTTTGGATTTAATATACACTGCCATCTAGTGACAATAATTTAACTCAGTGTAACATAACCTATACTCTAGTTAAATATATTGACATAAAAATGTGATATATAAATATATTGACATTTGGCTGTTTATTGTTACATTATATTATAGATTGAAACTAATTAACTATTAACTCTTAAAGAAAAGAAAATTTTGTACAATCTCAAAAGACGAGATTACTTATGGGTAAACTCCGAATATATATCGTCGCGTCCATAGTGTCCCCTCCCTTCTGACAGTCCTAACTGTGTCGATAATGTATAAAAGCGACATGTTTTTCTCGGCATTTCGCGAGAAATTTCATTTCATAATGCACGACCAAGGGGTTAAATGGTACGAGTATTTACGCGGAAGAGTCGATGAATTCGAAATTTCGCGTCGCGTTGCTTCAGTCGGCGTAATCTAACCTCGTTAGCGCTGGTCGTCGAGTGCTTAAACACTGTCGTCACTGTTACACACGATGCACCATTAATTTCGTCAACTTAATTCGCCCGTGACCTCTTTCAACGACTCTCGCTCGTCTTTCTGCAAAGAACTAAAGGGATTCCAAGCTTTCGCGAACCAACGAAGCACACCGATCGTTGCCTCGATTAACCAACTCCATAATCTTTCTACTCCGTGCTTCGCTACTATTTTTCTTACTTCTTCCTCTATTTTTCTTCGCGTCTCTCTAACCAGCTCTCTTTCTCCTCGCATTTTCTCTCAGAACTTTTACCAACTCTTCTCTCCCCGTTTCTTTCACCATCCCCGTTTTACTATTTCAATCGTCTTGTTTTGATCCTCCATCTCGGATATTTTCTTCAGACTTTCAACGTTTCCTCTTCCCTCTCAATTCTTCTTAGCGAGATCCCGCTGCATCTCGCTTCTTTCTTATTTCCATTCAGTTCTGCTCTCTCTCTCTCTCTCTCTCTCTTCCGAATTTTTCTCTTCCTCTTTTAAATTTTCTTTTCTTTTTTCCATCCTCTCCCTTAGTCTTCCTCCCCCTCTTCTTCACTCGTGCTCGCTTTTTCGTTAGTTCGACCTCCACGAGAGTCGAACGACACGTGCTTTTCAGCGAGTTGGCGTTCGCCACCGGCGGCTCGCGGTGGTCCGGCGTTTCCCGAACGAAAGAATTTTTCCGGCCACTCGATTCCCTCTCCTCACATTTTTCGACGGCCGTCCCTCTCGAAGGCGACCGCCTGGCTCCTGCCATTTCTTCGATATCCATTCGCCCTCGCCAGTTTCGCACGGTCAATTACAAACGAGGCGTGATTAAAGATTATCCAATTTGAAGGGGCCGCGCCGGCTCGACCCGGTCGCTCGTTGAAGCTTAACTCTACACCTCTTCCCCGCGTCGGGCCGTTATTAGCCGCTCCGAAACGAAAGACGGCGAGTCGGCTTCTTTCAGATTTTGCATCGATTTTCATTTTTTTCGAGCGAGAGTTACGAGGAGACTGTTTTGAACCGAACGTTTCAACCTCTTGACTATGGCAGACTTTGATACGTAGCACACGCGAGGTATACTGATTTTTCGTCATTATTTCTGGGAAAGTGTATTGAAATAATCGAAACACCGCATTAAACCGATATTATTTATTCATTCGTATTGAATTGTTAGTGAACATGCTAAAGATTTGACAATAACTTTAAGACTATATTTCATAATATACCCAACAGTCTAATAAACTGATAATGTAATAAGGTATGATACGATTCGAAACACGAGTCAATACATGTCACACCACATTCTTCCGTTATGTTTCCTACAGACTACACATTTACGTCTTCCTAGCACACCTTTTCATTTTAAAGGTATCGAATGAAACAACTGTAAAATAATCGTTTAATAATATATATATTAATAATATATGACTAACGAAAGATGTAATTGTTGAATTAGAATTCACTTGCGCCTGATCCAATATTTTTCTTCTTGCAATTGTTGTCAATAACATTTGCCGGGCATCTATAACGCGCCTTGAAAATTTGATTCGAGCAATGTGAAATGAGCGCCTACAAGCATCTTTCATTCCAGGAGATCGCCTGTAGGCGCCATCAGTAACCAAGGGATTAAATAATATATTTCTTACGTCAAGTTTCTCGCTCGTGACAAGCACGGAACTTCGGATTACGCGTCATTAAAAGAAAAGTTTGTGAAAAGCAGAGGAACGCAATTAGGGGAGCATCGCCATCCAGCAACCCTGGATTTAGTGTCGTGAATATTGCACGGAAATGGTATCCGGCGTCAGTTCGGGGAATCCAAACCTCACGGTTTGAATCACGGTTTTCCGGCTGCTGGAAACCGACGAACACCACGAATATTCCTCGAGCATTCTGGTGGCACCGAGCTCTCCTTCATCTGTCAAGCCAGGCACTCCCCCCTCCCCTTTCTTTGATTATTCACGAAGAAAATTCACCGCGACGTCTATCGAGTCGATACTTTACGCGGCCTGATCGTTGTTTATTCAGGAATTTCCCTCGTAGCCGCGGTAAGCAACCTTTAATCAATATTCTTCTTAAATGTTTGATCTCCATTTCGGAGCAAATACGGGTACGATGGAATTATTCTATCAGCATTCCGAGGAAAAGGATCGTCAGGAAATCCTGGGAAAAGGCCTTCGCAATTCCTCGCGTTTTCGTGACAGGTCATTCTTTGGTTGGATCGTTTACTCGGCCTGATATCCGAGTCTTCGGACCACCAGCCGTAAAATATCTTGACGGTCTTCGCAAGAATGAGCGTCCTTTGCTCTTGGAAACTTTTTATCACTGAAAGTGATTTTAGCGGAGGTAACCCAGACAATCGGGCCTCTTCAGGTGCAACGCCAATGCAACGAAAATTAGCGATTGGTTGATTTGGGTCACGTGATTCGTGAGTAGGAGTGTCAATTGACTCACGATTACTTCTGTCCTCGGGAAGTTCTTCTTTTAATTTTTTTGCTTTCACTCTATGCATCTGTTCGGACATCGTACTATTATGTACATTGTATCACAGGGGAGAGTCGAGCAGTATCAAACACTCCAAGTTTTTCTATTATAACTTGGTCAATTTTTGATAAAAATCAAGCTTTGAAGAAAGAAATTTGTAGCAAGAATATTAGACGACAGAGATAAATTTTGTCATAAGGATTAACAATTGTCGTCCAGTACCGGATACCTACTTAAATAATTAGTAAATTTCAAGGTCTATATCATTGACAATGTTAATAAAAAGACATTTAAATCTTTATTTAAATGTGTCTACAAATATCAAAAGCGAAATAATCGACGTACTTTTTTTTCCCCTTGGAACGTGAAAAGCTTCAACGGCCTGCTTTATACTCATTTTCTCTTTGAGCAATATTTTCAAAGCCGCTCTCACGTTGTCCTCAGTTCATTTTTCCTTTTTCTCTACAACTTTAGATATTTTTCTATACAAAAACGAAAGAAAAAAGAACCCAAGAGAACTTTAATCACGAGAAAAAGTTTTTGTAAACTTGCCCGATACCGCGCGACGAGCACGTAGAAAAAGACTTACAATTAGGTTTGATACGCAATGTACGAAATAAATCGCAGAAACTGAAGCACAGTCCAAAAATAATCCACGTCAATATTATAGAAATAACGTACGTAATACAACAAAATTATTTGCTTACCTAAAAAAATAACTTTTGTCATGCAAAATAGCAGCTTGTATCCTTGGTAATATCGAAAAAGAAAAGACGCAGGAATACGTTGATAAAGACAACAGTGTTAATTAATTTCTTCGTCGATAATGCAGTATCATTGTCCTAACTAGTGTACTACTCTCCCTCACAACATCAAACGTACGTATCCACGTTCAGCAATTGTAGAAAAAGGAAATCCGAGCAAGCACAACGTCCCCTTAGAAGGGACAATCACAATCGAGCATGAAGAGCTGTCCAAACGACGAATTGGCGATGGTGATTTTTCGTAATTTCATACCATCGCTAAAAATCTACCAACGAGCTCGAGATTTCCATGAAACTCGTCAGAGCTCCTCCCCGCTAATTAAATTGAGCGGGCGTCTCCTTAACGATGCCAGTGATAGACGGATAAACACGAAACAAATCCCCGTGAACGCGCCGACAGCGCAAAGCGCATTCCCCTCCCTTTCTGGGAAGGGGTATTGTGTCTCACGGCGAACGAAACCAGCCACCGTCGCGGATATGCGTCGAACAACGCGTTACGTTGTTGCACGGGCTCGCGTACTTTTGTTCCGTAACAATATAACACGGATACCTGTAATATCCGTCACAGCCGGATTACAGATCCGCAACGTTATCCGGATAACGCACACAACCGACGCTTGTCTGCTACCGGATTACGAATGTACACGCCAATCCATTCCCTCCCCCCCCTGCAACGTTACATTGATATTATAATGCCGCGAACGTTCGAACGTCTCAGGTATTTTCCGCGGTTTCTTCTTGCGCAACTTTCTCGCACGGCACGCAGATAAAATTATCTCGAAGGAACA
>KQ435740.1:454179-475507 GCA_001276565.1 Melipona quadrifasciata
TGAAAGACCGTTCGCCGCCGTATGTAATTCACGCTCGAAGCCACGTACTTGCGTCTAGAGGACCCCGCCATTGATCGAATCGCGTTAATCGACGAGAAGCTGCCACTGCTTAACCGTAAACCTGATTAATTCTAAATCCCAACCATACCGGCACTTGTGGTTAAATAACGCTGTACGAGCAACTTGTTGGTGGTTATGCTCCGCTAACCATTTGCTGCGCGCCGTGAAATTCGGTGAGAAACGCGAGTAATTCTCGATTTTCGTTTTTTTTTTTCTCACTCTTCTCGGGAATATCGGGAAGGTATTGTTCTCTTGCAGATTTTTTTCCTTTTTTTTAAACATGTACAATAGCAATTTCCAACACTGTGATTATGTTACGATAATGACATAAAAATTTGTAATATTCACGTGTCATGGCCCACTGCTTGCCGAAGGATATTTCGTAATTTTTCTAACCTTTCTCTTGACTTTTTCACTTGTAATATCAAGTTACACTTTCGCGATTGAAAGAAGAAGCAACTTGCAGTCCTATGGAGTGTGAATTTGAACTTTCAATTTTTCAGCTCTTCAGACTGAAGATTAATAAGTATACAAATTATACACAATGCTTTTGATCTGACACGATATAACATGTAGCAATAATTAATTGAAGACTGAGAAGAAGAAGTTACGAGTGTGTCAATTTTATCACTCAAAGTGATTTTGGCGGGGATAATTCAGAAAATCGGGCCTCTTCAGGTGCAACGCTAATGCAACGAAAATTAGCGATTGGTTAATTTGAGTCACGTGCTTCGCGAGGGGGCGTGACGTACACCTCGAGTAGGAGTGGCGTTGTCTGGTACTGAGCGATCTCCCCTGTAATTGGTTTTGTAAACATTAAATCTCTTCTCTGTATGCGTTGCAAATTGAGAATACTTCCTCTTCTTGTACTGTTTGTTTCATTCGTTTCTCAATGTAATGGTATATTTCTCTTCCTGACAGTCTTACAATTGATTGGGTCATTATTCTCACTACTGTTTGTGGTATTTTGTACTTTAACTAGGTATTTTTACATATTGCACTATGTGTGGAATTTTTTACTCTTTCTGTGTTTACTCTTTTATTTTCCCCTTTTTATTATTCTCATTTATTATTGTTCATTACCGCGCGCATTACGTCAGTTGCATGAAGTCAGTTATCTACATAAACTAAAAATTTTGCTAATACATCATTTGTATAAATACACGGCTGAAAAACTAAGTGTGCCAACGCTTTCTTGATCCGCTGCATATTTGCAAGGTGAAAAAGTTATTTGCAACCGGTATCGTATTTCTCTCTGGCTGTCAAGCGTTGTAGAAATAAAGAATCAGCAAAAATGGACTTTCCATGTTTTCATCCTTGCGTATTAGTTACAGTCATTCACAGTCACGAGCGAAGTCACATCGAGCGGCAGCTCGACGAAAAATATTGTTATTCCGGTTTGGAATACGCGCGTATTCTGGCTCAGGCTTGTCAAACGTCTTTGGCTCTTCAATGTCAGTTTCCCATTCGTGTCGCGAAGTAAGAATTCGATGATGATATTTCTGCGTTTCGATTGACGCGTTGTTGATGTGCTTTCCAGACGTTCCAAAGGTTCTTTCGTGTACTTCAATTTGAAGTATGTACATACATGGTGGAAAGAAAAGTTTGTGGCTACCATAGATGAATTCTACACTTTTGATTTGGTGAAGATACGTGTGAAGAACTTGCCGCGAGATTGAGCTTGAATTTCAAAGTTAAAAGTTTTTCTTCCATTGTATTCTACTGTTTTGCATTTTATTTAACACAAAGATAAAAATATTTCCCTCAGTTTTCTTGAAAAATGGCAAGAAACACTGCGAGCGCGTGGGTTCTAACAGCGACTTTATGACTCTGGACGCGTGGATGTCTATATTACACAATTTTTGTATTAGGTTTCACCAACACTTGATTTATCATAGTTGTAGCATCAGTGTGAGTCTAAATAACGAAATGATATAACTGTTAATATTATTCGAAATATAAATATCCACGTGTCCAGAACTGTAAAGTCGCTGTCAGGACGCAAAACGATTAAGAAACTGTTTTAAGAAGGTCGTGCAATTTTTTCTAAAGAATTTTTTGTAAGAATTTAAACATGTAGCGTTCGAATATTAATGGAAATCGCTGTATTTCTTTATGAAAAGAACACGCTTTACTCGACGATGCTGCGTCGATCAATAAGCGAAGAAAGAACGGCTCAAGAAACACGGACAAATAGTTGGCCAACAGGTAAGCGCAATTTCCATAATATCACCTCGGCTACAAATTGTTTCTGCCTCTCTTCTCTCTATTAAAATTTCAACCGGCGTCGCCCTATTTCGGAGCTCGAGCTTACGAAAACCGGCACAAAGGAGGGTGGTGCGCGCCAGTTTAAGGGCGACGTGAATTCGATGCTTATGAATTCACGATACATATTCCGGCGTGGCTGCGCGAAAGAGCAAGAGATACGTAGGATACACGGGAGGTGGAAAGTCGACGAGATAGAAAGAGAGAAAGAGAGAGAGAGAGAACGAAGGGCTGGACGCGAGATGCAAGAGAGAGCAGCGCAAGCTCGTAAGCTCTAATCGTTCGAGCCAGGGTATTACTACGCGATTCTCGAGTATGCACTTCCTGCGAAAGCAGCGTAATCCTGATTTCATACTGTTGCATGTTTAACCCGCGTGCAGTGTTTAACGATGCCATCGATCGGGATAACATAGTCTGTTAACGAAGAACGGTCGTGTCGCGAGGGGTTAAAATGCAAACGATGCATGTTTGAATAGGGACGAAAGGTTCGATGCTCGATTATACGCAACCGTCGCCGGTTTTCGACACTTTGTCGACACTTCGTCCACTTTGCGACGACGCGTTGCTGGTTTTTTTTTTTTTTTTTTTTTTTTATTTCCAGACCATGATCGACCACGATCGCGTTCGACTTTCACCATTTGTTTCTGGAATGTTGCGCAGTTGAACGGCGAATGACTTTGCGCGATCGCGTTTGGTTACTTCGGGATTATTCGAGGCAATCGAGGCTGAGTATGTTTAACTCAGTTCCCGATCTTAATTGTCAGACTTTGCCTACACGTTCAAGAGATCGTTTTGAGTAAAAAAACGTTTTATTTTTGCATTGGTTTATACTTGTTCAAAGTGATCTCTGTGCACGCAAGCACGCTTCCATGAACTGCACTCACTGAATTAACATTCCAAGGCTAATTTGTTGGGTTCAAACACATCCTCGATTTCACGCGACTCCATACAAAAAATTACGCTAATTTCGATGAATCGACCTATGGCATATGGAACGTCTTTTTACTCAAAATGATTCCTTTCCAAATGTTTTGATAAAGTCTCGCGGTTGAATCTGTGCTTAAGATCAAACCCAGATTGAACTGAGCTAAATAGACTCTGCCACGCGCGATTTCACGTTGCTCTTTTCCACTAGCTACACTTTCTCTCAATATCCATTCTTTCTCTCTCTCACACTCAACCCTTGACATTATATTATTTTAAAAGTCTACAGGCCATCCTCAGATCATAAAGTTGATCCGCATCATAGATTCCAGCACGGAATTAAATTATCAATCACGTCCTAATTCTCCGAGATGAAAATCGGAAAGACGGGGAACATCAATCCGGGAAAATTATTCAAACGTCCCATTAACCGAGGATCGATCGCATCGTCCGGATAATAGTTCGTATAAAGTATAAGCCATTACATCCGTGAGTTACGAACACGCTTGGATATCGCTAATTCCTCCGCTTGGAAATTTTTATGATTCCGCGCACGGAGCACGGGAGAACGTGATCCGATAAAAAGGATGTTAATTTCAGGAGAAATGTATGATTTAACGACGGGGAGGGAAAGGATCGATGAGATGGGGTGAAACACCGTGGTCATAGTTCAAATGCGATTTTTATTCATTGTCCGATTATATGATTTTGGCGATACTAATTAATTCGGAGCAGTGCTAGCACTGGCTGTACAACGTGTCCGATAGAAATAGGTCATCGTTCCATTCGACCCGTTTTAATTTGCCCGCGCAATTATTCGTTATTATTTCGACGAAATGTTTGAAACAGAGCTTAAGGACACTTTACGATGGATCACTAGATTTGTCTACGTAGGTGGAGGCCTTCTCGAGATCTAAATGTCAACACTATTTTTTTTTTTTTAATGAAATTATTCAATTTAAAAAATGTTTTATGCATTAATCGATAAAGTTACGTATGTCGAAAAGTTATTAGTTTTATTTCAACTTTGATTTTACAAATAAACAAGGACGACATGAACGAGCAAGAACATTGTCACAAACGAAACTTTTTCGATAATTTCTGGATACACGTAAATCGGTACATTTTTCATAGAGAATGCCGAACTTCGTCGATTAACATAAAATAAAAATAATGTATGATTTCATTTAAAAAAGTGAAATTGATCTTGAGATCGTCACAAATCCGACGATCATTGTAGGTGTTACTTGAAACATTATCTGCAAGAGATGATTGCGATGATAAAAACAAAAATGTAACGTCCCGTGTCATTTACAAGATTAAACTCGTTTCGAAACCTGCCCGACAGGTGATCGAACGTGACTTCGCATAGTTCCTCAAGTAATGTCAAGTAATTCCTCGCGAGAGCGATTAAGGAGCTCCGACAAGGTAAACGATACCTGTTAAATGTACGTTTAATGCACGTTAAACCCGTGAAGTGTATATTTTAATTGGACATTGCCAATCAACTTTCCCGAGTTTCATTTTATGGATATTTCCTCGCGGCCCGATCGGCTCGGTAGTTAACTCGCAACTGTCGATAAAATTCCTCCGACTCCATTTCGCCGAGAGTTCTGAAAAGTTACCGTCGCGCGTCCTAATGACCGATCTGAAGTTCAAACGAGAGAGACAGGAACGCGGACGCCGGATCGATCGGTTCGGACATAAATTCTAATCCAAAATAAATGAGCTGAGACTTCGATTGGGAATGTCGACGGAGACTGTTGTGACACCGGCTTTGCGCTTTAACTTTTGTCCAGATTTCTTTCGCCGCGAAGAGTCCAAAAACTCGCGAGCGAGTCGCTTAATATTTCCGGAAACGGGACGGAATATAACCGTGTGGGAACGTCACTTTCCGTCGAACTGCCGCGGAGGAGTAAATTCTTTAGCTCGAAAAAAGAGTCGTCGGCAGAGATACACACTCTTGGAAACAAGGTTACCCGTTCCACACTCGCGTGGATTCAATCTCTGCTCCTTCGCAAAACGGATAGCGTTTATTAACCCCTTTCGCTACAAGCGCTTCCACTGAATCCCGCGCCAAAAGTGGGAGCCATTGATCGAATTATTTTCCAAGTCTTTCACTCCGCTCTGAAATGAAATCTTTTTTGAATCTCCTGGTAACATTTTTGACGAGAGATTCTGAAATGCTCCTTTAATTTTTCACACTTAACCTAACCTAATTTTTCAAATCTAACCTTAAATTCTTGAAAGATTAATAGTTAACCTATAATTGGGTCTATTCCCAATTTGCAGTTGAAATTAGGAAAGATATAGGAAAGATATTTTGTTGCAATAATTTTTCATCGTATAGATATTCCACCTAACCTAATTTTTCAAATCTAACCTTAAATTCTTGAAAGATTAATAGTTAACCTATAATTGGGTCTATTCCCAATTTGCAGTTGAAATTAGGAAAGATATAGGAAAGATATTTTGTTGCAATAATTTTTCATCGTATAGATATTCCACCTAACCTAATTTTTCAAATCTAACCTTAAATTCTTGAAAGATTAATAGTTAACCTATAATTGGGTCTATTCCCAATTTGCAGTTGAAATTAGGAAAGATATTTTGTTGCAATAATTTTTCATCGTATTGATATTCCACTTAACCTAATTTTTCAAATCTAACCTTAAATTTTTAAGAGATTAACAGTTAACCTACAACCGGTCTTTGCCTAATTACAATTTGCAATTGCAATTAAGAAAAATTTCTTTATTATCATAATTTTTCCACTGTCGAATGGAAGAAATAGAAAAAGCTGTATTTTTCCAATACGTATATATCCGGCACTTGTAACGAAAGAATTGTACACGAGATTTAATGAAATCTCATTCAACGAATTACACGGAAAGAGAAAAAAAAAAAAAAATAAGAAAAAAGGAGAAAAAGAGAAGGGGAGACTCGATGGCTCGAGCGATCAAAGAGTTCAAGACGCGAAATTAATAAGTAGGAGAACGAGCAAGGAATAATCGGGTCGGCTGTTTAACGCTCGTGACTCGCTGCCTTTCGAGGCAGAAAGAATCTTCGACGAGAAGAGGGTTTTGGGCGCGGATAATCGGCGCTCTAATCTGGCGGTAAGCCAGACGCGATATTCCAGTTGTAACCACACCTCGTCGCGCGCTATCGAGCGGAACTAATCGAAACTTTGTTGGTTAAGGTCAACGGTCCGTCAAACTAATCGATCTGTAATTTTATGATCGACTTCAGCCTAAGCTCGTCGTGCACTCGCCAGCACGGGGGACGAATATTTTTTTTTCTTTTTTTTTTTCACGTGACTGTGTGTAGATTCCGGTGATTTATGAACTTTTCACGGTGGAAACAGACCGCTGCTCCAGAATTCATATTTCAGACGTCGGTCGGCGTCATCGATGTCGCTGGATTCGCGGAGATGAATACTCTGCTGCGGAGGAAAAATGAGTTTCTCGATCGCACCGTTTGGGATTTTCCGCGGAGAAAGAATGAGCGTCGAGTTTTGCAAACTGTTGGGAAATTTTATTAAAACTCGCGACTCAATGGAGAAGATTTGATCTCGTCTCTCGAGGAGAAAAGACCAAAGTTCTTGCACCAAAATTGTCGCGCGATTTAAATTCGAAGTTGATGTCAAGTACGGTGTTTAATTTCAGTGACAGCGTCACTTTTGAAAAAAATGAAATTATATTTCGAAAGAAAAAGGAGAAATTGTACCGCACGAAAACGTTCTGCTCTGTTTATTTCGCTTTCAACCAGTGGAATGGACGCCGCGTGAAATTAACAAGCGAAACAAAGCGACCTTTTCTCGGGCTACAAATTTTGACATGCACGAGATTTTTTTTTTTTTTTCGCTACAGGGTTACTAGCTTCTCGCGAACACGATTTACGACACCGCTCTTGGACGTAATGCGCTCTAAAAAGACACATCTCCTCCGGCGTGGGTAGCTCGCATTCGTAAAACTCGCAGCGGAACGAACTCGTCTATCCCCTTTAACTAATCACGACTGTTCGTAAAACAGCGAATTTTATATCCCACGGGAGGAGACACTAACCCTTCGGTCTGAATATATTCGAGATACCGGTTCCCCCGCTCGGAGTGTAACGAAAAATATTACCTACCCTGCTGAAACGATTGTGAACATAAAATGGTATTTTGTCTTATTAATATCTCTCGTCTCACTGATATCAAAATGAATTTTTTCGAAAATGGAACTTTTGACCTGAATTTACACAGCATCTTGTGTCCAATTATAAAAAACCATATATAATATATATATTATACAGTAAAGAGCATAACTGTGCTAACTTGAATGGAAAACTGTCAACAGTTTGATGTAACTTTGAGAGAAGAAGATTATATATATATATATATAACAATCCACTTGGTCACATTTGAATGAAGTAATAGTCTCGAGTCCGAGTTTTTCAAAGATAACTTTTTACATCATGGAATAACGTAACGCGTGCTGAGGATACTTTTTTCTTGGAAATTGTAAAAATTCAAACAATGTATGAAAATATTGAAAAATTCTTTTCGTGACTAGATTTACCGCCATTTTGAAGATTCAATTCTCTCCTTTTCTTCTTTATAGCAACTCCATGAAACTTGTACAATTTCATTTTATGCATGCCAATAGCGACTTTATAGTTCTGGATTAGAATTCACGAACGTTTGATTTATGACAGTTGTAGCATCAGTGTGAGTCTAAATAATCAAATGACAAAACTAACTGTTGACATTATTTGAAATATAAATATTACGTAACATAGACATCTAGAACCGTAAAGTCGCTGTTAGCACGCACACGTTCGCAATATTTCTTGCCATTTTATCACTGAAAGGGATTTTAGCGGGGGTAACCTCTTCAGGTGCAACGCTAATGCAACGAAAATTAGCGATTGGTTGATTTGGGTCACGTGATTCGCGAGGGGGCGTGGGATAGATCTCGAGTGGGCGTGGCGTTGTCTGGTACTGAGCGATCTGTAATTATTTGTTTTGTATCAATAAAATTTTATGGCAAAAAGTCGTCTTCATTTCCTAGTCAGAACAGTTGCTTCTGGGCCTTTCAGTGAGACGAATCGCACTGGGGTACAAGTCGTGCAGTTTTTCAAGTTGCGACCTATGGAAAATGGTTCCTTGGAAAAGTTTTATTTTCGTGATGAGTAGAATACAATGCAAAATTGTTGACCTTCCAATTCAAACTTTGCGGTAGGTTCTTTACATATATTTCCATCAAATCGAAGGCGTAGAATTCATTCATGAGAGCCACGGACAAACTTTTCTTTCCACCTTGTACGTAATATAAGATAACAAAGCGAAAGTAGTAAAACTCGCGGGGTATCGATTTTACATGGAGCATTTTCGGATCCCGTACGGTCCGACGGATTATCCGGCGTTGAGTCGACGGAATTCTCGAAGAAAATTGGATCCCGAGCGGCCGGAATTCCTTGACCCGTGGTCGGCCCGGTGGAGCGTGGGCGCGAGCGCGCGATGGAAAAATTGCGCGACGCTCGCCAAGCTCCGAGTCGCTTTTTGCGGGGGTGTATCCAGCTTCGTGGATCGTCCGGTATTTTCGCGTCTCATTGTGCATCGACAAGCCGGGGAATGCCAGCTCGCGGCGATATTCTACCCTCGTTTCCAACAGGTCCAGGCACCTTTCTTCCTGCGCCATGAATTCCAACGAGTCCGTGGAACGCGAGACGGTGGGGTGGCGCGCCCCGCGGTCGCGAGAATTCCGCGACTCGACCAGTTTTTATTTGCGCCGTGTTAAAACGTATTCACTCCAAGCACGTGTCCCATTTCGTTCGAATTTCGTTCTTGCATTCCGAATTAATCCTTTTCGATCAAGGGTCAAGTTCACCCTTTCTTGCAGATTTCTCTACAGTTAAAGTTTCTCTACAAATTTGCTCCCTCGAACCGTTGCGACAGAAATAAAATCCGCTACAAAGTTGTTATTCCCGAAATAATTCCAAAATTGACGACTGAGTCGAGATATCAATTGGTCGCTCGCGCAACCATGCGAGTAATTACGAATGGAATTGCAAAAATCGACAGAACGACGATTCTATTACTTCACTTTTGCCTCATCAATCATAGTCTGTTCCCTGCACTTCAAGTCAATCCTTTTGCAGATCATATTGAACTTTATGGGCTATAAATTAACCCTTTCGGGGATTAGATTCATCTTCTTGCAAATTAAAAATTCACCTATAGTTTGATGAACGACACCAGATCTAAACAAGCACGATTTTCGTTCGGTTGATTGAAAATTTAGCGGTTGGAGGGAACACGAGCCAACGAGTGGACACAAGGAGGGAAAAACGGTCCGATTAGTCGACGATTGATGCTCGAGGTTCGTCTCAGAATCATCGTCGGTTGCGTCCCGCAATAACATCGTTACGCGATACACTACAATAGGAAATACACTCACGGGAAACAATAGGCAAGGATCGGTGCGCGATCCATTGTTATGCGAGAGCATCGTTACACGAGTTTTCTGACATTCAAGCATCGTGTTCTTCTCCAAGAGGGAGAGGGGGAACCTCGTTGTATTTACCGAAGCATGGCGCCTTTTTTCAAACTTGCAACCTTTCACCCCCACTTCAAAACTCGGACCCTCCGCGCGCCCGTTTTTCTGATTGTCCGAGTTTTCCCTCTTTTTGTCATTCCTTTCAGAGGAAACGAACTTTTAACAAACAGAGGGGAAACAGCGTGCAATGTTCCTCTTTCGTAGAAAATAAAAGTTGAATCGAGCTACGTTTCTTTTTCCTTTTTTCAAGGAAAATCTTCCATGAAACATTTAAGCGTGTGAGAAATCTTCCCTAATGGACTGTGTCCGTGACGCCAAGTTACTTGTAAACTAATTAATAATAATTTACCTGTGAAAAGCTACTGTCTACGCCCTATACTCTCAGGAAACACTCTCGTGTACAGAGCCTGTTAAAGAAGACCAAACTTTAGAGAATTGGAGAGAGAGAGAACATAGAAAATTCAATTCAAAATGCCAGAGCGTTTTCAATCGTCGTCGACGAGTTGTTGGAAACACGGCGCAGCCGTGGGATTAGGCGCGATTTCTTTCAATCTGTTTACACAAACTTGCACAGTTATACGCGCTTGGTAATTGCGATGCGCGCAACCTGTCCCACTCAGCCTCCGCGCTCAGTCTTTCTCTCTGTCGAGCATGCCGCATCGAATTTCGAGCAGCGGCACAAGCGTATTCGCGTGTGAGACGAAATACCGGCTTAACTCTCGCTGGCATCCGTACTTGGTGGTTATTCGACGCCGTCCTGGCAGCCAGTAACGGAAATTGCTAACGACGGTCCTACGGATAATCAAAACCGGTGCACGCCGGTGTATCATCATCAAGGACGCGCGCGCGCGCGTGTGTGTATGTGTGCTCGATTCTCCGACCACGAAATCATAGCTGATTGATCTTAAAGGGATTTGTGATCCGTACAAAGTGATATCTCCGTCTCGGTTAATTAACGTTACCGCCAATCTTCACGTTGTTCTTCGAGTTCCCACGAGCGCGATCGAATTGGACGAAATTGGCAACGATCGCTTATTTGTACGATGAAAATTAATTACGCTTAAACTGCAATTTAGTAAACTGTTTCGTCGAATCGATTCAGGTCACTCGATGCAAAATATGAGTCGTTCTGAGGTTTGAATCCAACCTGCGAAGTTTCAAACTTCCTAACCTAATCTGTAAAGTTTCAAATTTCCTAACCCAACCTGTAAAGTTCCGACGTTTGAATCTAACTCATGAAGTTCCAACATTCCTAACCTAACTTATAAAGTTTCCATCTCTGAACCTAACCTGTGAAGTTTCGACGTTTGAACCTAACCTGTGAAGTTTCAAAATTCCTAACCTAACTCATAAAGTCTCAACGTCTGAACCTAACCTATGAAGTTTCAACGTTTGAACCCATCTCGTGAAGTTCCAAAATTTCGTCATACTTTTACTACTGAAATTGCTTCTTTTTTCTGTTTTTGAAAATAATTCACGCGTAAGTACAACGAATGACACGTGTCTATCGAAAAGTGACTATTTATCACGTTCAAACAATCACGTTGCGTGTCAACGTACTTTTGAGAATTAGTCGTCGATATTCGACTCTTATCCTGCCTTATCTTTAACAAATATTCCATCAACGATCCTTAATTTTAACTCACTTTCGACCCTCGACCTTTTCTTACTCATCATCGAATCCGATCCGATCTCCCGTTTCCCAATTTTCCACTTTCGCCAATTTCTTTAGCCAGTTTCCTCGAAATATCTAGTTTCACACTCGAACTAGACGACGCAAACAAACAGAAATTTTTGACCTTGAAGTTCAAGGCGGATTTCTCCGTCAAATCGAAGATGTAGAATTCATCCCTGACAGCCTGGATAGATCTATGACAGATCTCTGACAAACTTTTCTTTTCACTCCGTACAATGTTATTTTGTATGACAGTTATGACAAAGACGACAAGATGAATAGCGGTCACTTCGTATCTACATATATTAACGTTGGGAACGTTCACGTGCAGATTGAAGATGTAACCCGTCTTTGATCGGGAAGAGAACGGGTGGTCGCATCAAACCTACACACAGGGGCCATTTCTTCTTGTCTGCAGCTAGACCACTTCTCGTCTGGCTCAAATTGGATCCTTTTCTGAAATCGTTTTCCGTCAGGTCAGCCACGTCTCCGGCAGTTGCCTCGTCGACAAGAAAAAAAATCGATGGGGGGCAGGCTCTTCCTTGGACGGAACGCGTTACCTCCTCCTTGCCTTATTCAACGTGTCTGCGAGACGCGTTAAGTTTTCACCGTACACCGAACGAATGACGACGCTCCGTTAACGTCACCCCTCTTCGCCATCCCTTCTTCTCGCTTCCAGTCCTTCTTCTTGTTTCCAGTCGTTCGTCGTGCGGAATCGTGAAACTTTCAGAAGGATCGGCCTCCCGCTTCCTTTTACGACGTCTTACAGCCGGGTAATCGCATCCGGGGATTCGAATGCATTGTTAACGAGAAGCTTATTGAACGTCCGGCCGTCTATTTAGCGTCTATTAGTGCGACGAAAATTGCGCACGGTTACATGCCGTCGATTAGATTACGAAAATCTTCTTTCTTTCGATTGGCCCTCGTAACTCCATTTTCTCTATCCTGCCAGTGCGAATACGTGGCAGCAATTAGGAATTTTGGTAAAAAGGGCCATTTCTCGATGCCCCTGTTCTGACAAATTCACTTATTATATTTAATGACATTCGACGTGCGTATTTTTATTATTGCACGAGGGAAACATATATGGGCATTATTTGAATAAAATATATTTGGAATATATCATTTTGACTTGATTCGAAGTAATCCTGCATTGGTTTATTCAAACAAATGGCCCTTCTCGAAATTATTTAATTATTTGACTAATCGGACAATTGAACAATTTCTTATATTATATTATTTTGTATTTTGTATCTGTTTCTTCGAATAATTTCTCAGATAGTTTCAAACTCTATGAACTTCACTTTACTTGTTACTTTATTTCATTATGTTTCACAAACTTCACCTCACTCGTTTGCTCGTTGATTATTGCGTTACTTTATTTCGGTACTCGAATGAAAGATTATTTGCTAGACCTAGGCTATAATATTATTTCCAAGTAAAAATAACAAATTTCGTATTTTCTACATTTATTTCGAATGAAACTTGTTGACAACTCTGGTCAAGGTTAGGATTCTTGAGAGCAAGAGATCGATGTTCCATTTCAATGCAACAACGCAAATGCAGAGATGCTTCGCCAAGCATCTCCAGTAGGAGATGGTCAATAGCTACTCTTCTGCAAATAAAAATCGACTGAAGCAGAAGTGGGAAGAAAACCGGCGACTGAAACAGTTTGTGCCATTCTGAGAGAAACTCGCAGTTCTTTGTGCCTCGTAAATTTGCCAGAGCTCTATTAAGTGACAATTCGAGTAGAAGCGGTTTAATACGATGCAACTGGTAATACGCGAGTTATACAGCTTCAACGAGAAGTTCGCGAGCTCGAGGCAGACAAAATGGAGGATCTAAGATTGAATTTGCTTGAGAATTCACAATATTCCTCGTAAACTTCATTCTGTTTTATTTAACAGCGTGAAAAGTCACTTTTCCCCGAAAGTTTCCTTTCTCTTTTTTTTTTTTTGTTTTTGTTTTTAAATAAAAAAGATTCCCAAGACAATGAAACTGGAAATTTAATACGAATTCCCAGCAAAATTAATTCCCCCAGATTTAATATCTAACAAAAATCGGTTCGTTTTGCCTGTTGCGCAGCGTGAATCATCTTCTCATTTATTGTAATTCTGCCATAACAATTCCTACGATGCAAAGAATCTTCCTTCCCTTTGATCCACCACCTTCCTTTCGTACATACTTTCTCGAGCAAATGTTTAATTAAATCTCGTTCGAATGGCGAAACGAAGTGGGACGAGAATGATTCGAGACCGGCCGTGATGGATTTAAATGCACGACGGCAATACTCGTCGTTGTGTCGGAGCCATTAAGAGGCTTTCGAAAGAAGTTGAACCAGCCCAGATCTAATTTAGTATCATTAATTACAATTGTCGCCGTAGTCGTGGGAACGGTCAGCTCCGTGTGCACGTGACGAAAGCGCTTACTAGACTAGTAACTTCTGTTGTTGCGAGCACAATGGACCGGCAGTCTCTCTCTCTCTCTCTCTCTCTCTCTCTCTCTCTCTCTGTCACGCTGTGCCACAATGTACTTTTTAGACAATTGACCGGACACTTGGACAAGTGCGTGACGATAAATTTAATTGCTCGATGAACGTGCTTAAAACACGCTTCGATTCCATTCAATCGAGTGAATTCCTTCGCTTTCTGACGAGAGACGGAGATTGAAAAAACTGCACGACTTGTACCCCAGACGACTTTTTTGCCATAAAATTTTATCGATATGCAAACATTTAAATCGATACAAAACAAATTACAGACGCGATCGCTCAGTACCAGACAACGCCACTCCCACTCGAGGTCTACTCCACGCCCCCTCGCGAATCACGTGACCCAAATCAACCAATCGCTAATTTTCGTTGCATCAGCGTTGCACCTGAAGAGGCCCGATTTTCTGGGTTACGCCCACTAAAATCACTTTCAGTGATAAAATAAAAAATCATCCGTAATTGAAACAAAATAATTTACGAAAATTAGGAATCCAGTTATCGGCTGCCTATCGTGTCATTAACTTCTTTAATGTGTCACTAATCCCCAATCGCAAAGTCGATAAAACAATTTTCGTTGCACTCCTTACGGGGCATTAATAATTCACAAGTGCCAGCAACATGATTCAATACGCGTTTAACTGACTCGTTGTTTCAGAGGATCGTCTTATTTCGTATGCTCCGTCGGGACTCGTCGGTTCGTCGAATCACGGAGCTCTTGCACCGTTTTGACGCTGTTCTCCGTATCCTCTGTCTTGGCGTCACGTCACGCGAGAGGGGAAACTCGCTTTTGCTGCGTAACCAAAGGAACGCGCGTTTCTACACGTAGTAAGAACGAGTAAGAACGTAGACAGAGAGAATTTCGTCAACGATACGCTCCTTGCTCCTCTTCCCCTCCTTCTCGCCCTCTGGACACTTCGTTTCGCCCGTTTTCTACCCCCTGTAATCGCACAATCGCTGGTTAAGCAAACGACGAGAGCGCGCCGGCTAAATTATGGCCGGCGATTCCTTGGATCCGAACCGGTGCCGCGGAAAACGCAGCAGTTGCGCTTTTTGCGCTGTGTTTCGCAGCACATAAACGTGAAATACCGCGCTAATTTCGCATTCCCCTTCGATTCCGCGACGCAACGTTGCACCTCGCAGATGCGACCGCGGATAAAACAGCGACCCTCGTGTCTTCCCGTTCGCGTGAAATGATTTATGAATTTACTAGGGCTCTCTTTTTAGGTAAGGTCACTTCTTACGAGTTTCACCCTCGACACGCAGCGACACACGTGGATTTTTAACATTAACAATATTTTATCGAACGTTTGCACGTACAATACCAAACATGTATCGTTTAGGCCACCTCGTTGCCATCGCTATTCTGGCAAGTAGAAATTGTTCTCGGTGGAGTCAGTTTTGCACTGCGATTAATTCAAACGAAAAATTGTCGAATACTTTAAAGTGTCATAAATTCGTTAAAAAGTATCTATTCAGTCTCGTTTTAAAGCCCGAAGCTTCTGTTTTCACTACCCTGAATTCGTCTTTTTCGATAGATATTTTAATACCGTGTAGCAAATGGAAGACTGTTCTTTTCTTTTAAGAAAATTGTACAAATTCACGAAATTTTGCTTATGACCAAGTCCATCATAGTCTTGGAGATAAAACTTTTTCATTATTTTATTATACTTCGAACAATAAAAATCTCAATATTTTTTGTTCAAAGTTCAACAAAGTCGTACAGCAAATATTAAGAGATCGTTGTAAAGTTTTCGCAGGTGTTTGAATTTTTGCGATTTTTAAGAATAAAGATACTCCTACCATCTTCGCAACACGATGTAAAAATTTCTTTTAGGGAAAAAACTTTCAGGACAGTCAAAGTGGAAACTTTACGCTTGAAAATGAGAGCAAGTAGATTCTTACACGATTTTCTTTCACGAAGTTTACAACAGTTTAAAGTATCGGCAATGTCTCATCACTATATGCTCAGTCATGCTCCTTACCGTATGCCAGCAGTTACAACGAGTTTTTAAAATTCCAAACCTCTCTAAACATCGGCAACTGTCGGTGAAAGAACGATAAAAAGAATGATCGCCTATAGTCTACGACCGTATAATCCAAACGTTCGCGTCGAACTATAATTAACCCCTTCAGGTTAAGCCGGGGAGGCCAACGGATTCTTGGGCGGAACTGGTTGAATTGTAACGTGTTTCATTCACTAATAATCACGTTTCATTTGTACACGAAGCAGATCGACTCAATTAACAGAAATTCTGAAATACATGACCGCCCCCTGACCTACTAATTACGACTAGCTACTGTTGAAATTCATTCACAAAACAGGGTCACTTGTTCGCGAGCTTTCAGCCGGAGCGTTCAGCTAATAAGCACACGTTCCTCAATTTAACGACAAATTACGCGTTCGTGTGCAGCTACGCGACTCGTGAATAAAAATAATGCGAATAAGCGTCGCAATTAAGCCAGTCGTGTTGAAACGACCGACTGTTCTTATTGACTGACTCTCTTTCTTCCGCGGAAGTAGCGAGTTTCCCATTGGTCCCTCGGCCAAACTTTGCATAAACCAATTAGTAGTGTAATTTCGTTCGTTGGCCGGCTGAATCGTTTAAAATTGAGAAGCTGAAACATTTCCGGAACGATTAATTACATCGAAATCAAAATTTCCGGACGAAAATTAAATGGTTTACGTAATTGTCGTTTCTTTCAATGTGGATGTATAGAAAGCGTCTGAAAGTCAAGTTTGTGTTTTTTAAAATATTAATATTTTTAGCGCGTCATGTTACTTTTCCCTATAGAAAATAGCATTGCGCCGTTTAAGTATAATATACTAAGAAACATACTTTAAGAATACTCACACAAAAGTGTTTAGATGTTACTTTGAGCACATTTTGTAATAACTAATAATTTTATTCTGATCGGAGAAAGTAATTGAACATTGCACAAATTCGAATTATTTTCGTTGAAATATTTCCTGAACGACTGATTTTTTTGGTATAAACAAATGGTTTTTATAGGGAATGACGAGCCGAAGGGAATCGCAAAAGAAAACAAACTTGGTCTTGATCTCAAACGTCTTCAATATACGAAAGACAAATCACAATCTTGGAATCATTCGACTTTTGTCTCGCAAACATTTTTTGGTACAATTAAAAATTTGGCACGCTTCGAAAATATTTCAACTTCCAGTCTCAGATGATTCACCCCGCACAATAACCTCAGCATTAACCTTGTTAATCAGCATTTCTCGATCAACTCTCGGTCAACAAAAAAAAAAAAAAAAAAAATAATGCCTCGGTATCGAAAGCAAACTCGATTTAACTGCGAATCGTTCGAGATTCAGCGAGAGGGGGGCAGGGTCGCGGTGGCGCAACAGGGTCGATTAAACGCGCGCTGGCACGCAGGAGCGGCGCGAACGAAGGAAAGAGCGCGGAACCCGCAACGACGGAAGTTGAAAACCACGTTCGCCAGCCGTGGCCCGCTGAAATTTTCAATTCACTTTAACGCTCCGGGGCACGCATAAATACGCGATGGCGCGGAATGCCAAATGGAGGTTGGCGCGTGCGTGCATGCATGCAAATTCTGCTCTGTCGCTTTTCGCAATTACCGGCCAAGCAACGGTCCATCCACCCCTCCTCGCCGCCACCTTGTGGCCAGCGACGGACCACACACACGACGAAAGGAATTCGCCGGTCGCACGCCGAATTCCACTTTGTAGTCTCACTTCGGTGCCTACGCCGAGCGCGCCAACGAGCTTTCGCCTACGCCTACACTTCCGACGACTCTCCTCGAGGCTGCGTTCAATTATGTAAGAAATAAACACCTCCGGAGTCCTCGAACGTGCGTCAGCTCACGAGGCGTGTATCCTACGTTCGCTACCGCGACCCACGGCGCGATTAAATCGTACTCCCGGTGTTCTGGCAGGTTTTCAACTGTCTACGTGCCACGCTCGCTGGTTCCAAGCCCCTCTTCACCACCTTGTGTACGTACGCGTCAGCAAGAAAGAATCGAAAGCTAGCTCGTCGGATTCGTTTAATGGAATTAAATCTCGACGAGATTTGTTTCCTTCCAAACGTAAATATTAATCGCCGCGATACGGAGCATTCTTTTCGTATCTGATCGTTGTTCAGGCTTTGACGAGGCACAGTAGCGCCCTCACGAGTGGCCATACCTCTTGGACTCGCCAATTTTTTGGAATTGCGACTATCCCAGTAGCTCTGCTACTTGTATCGATCGAGTTTGATGATTCTAACACTTGCGCGTTGTTAGAACGTATTCACATTCAGAGTGCAGGTCGTTTTCCAACTATAATCACGTTCAAAGAGATTGCCGTGTCATGCGTCATTTAAAAACGGTGTGAAGGGTTCGAGTTCGTGGAAGGAAGAATGGATTTGGGGTGATGAGTGAGAGAAGGAGAAGGAAGGATGCGTTTCGTCTCGGAGTCACTGCCTAGACTCATCAGTGGGGCTGATGGCAGCGACTCCTTACCCCAGACGCTTGTTGTTGTAACTACCCGCTGGGACGGTCATCCATCCTAACGGAGTTCCGCGCTCTGCTTTGCTTAACCGTTTTAGTGCCGGGGGTTTTTAAACATCCGTGTTCGATTGTGCGATAGTCAGTGTTCGAAACTCGTAATTGAGGGATCCTAGGCCGCTACGGGTGAAACTAAAAAAATGGATGCCAACCGTTTTTGGAAAACACCAAGCACAGGCCTATACTTGATCTGGTAAACATGTGTTTGAAAAGAGACGAGAGAATGTCCGAAAGAAACACAAACTAGATCCGGGATCCAGGATTTAGAAATGTTCAACACGCCTTGCGCCAACAAATGGAATACTAAATTTCTTCACGCTGACAGGAATATTCCAATGCAAATTATGCATGTCTCTGTGTGTGTGTTTGTTTGTATGTTTGGCTGTTTCGCAAGGCAGGAAAAGACCAGCAGGCGAAATGCTCGGCCGGCGCTAACAGTCGTAATACGCGGTGAGATGAGCACACAGGAAGATTGTAACGCGGGCGAGTTACACGATTCGAGGCTTGTATTCTTTCATATTTACGAACACGTGTAGGCACTCTGTTAGCCGTATGAACGCGAGATACGCAGTGCATACACGCAGTGCACATATGTATGCACCGCGCGACGCTTTGCACCGAAGTGTTTCGCGTGTTGTTTCATTAGAACGTATGTTTAAAACGTACACAGATCCGAGTGTGCGTCAGTTCGCGAGACAATTTGTTCGCGGATGTCGCGCGTGAGCTTTTGCAAAACGCGGAAACTTTCGAAATTGTTTCCCCTCTTCTTCTTAAAGAGGGAAACGCGAAACTCGAACGATGAAATCAAACGATCCGGTGAGAAGCAGACGGAACTTTTATCATTAGGAATTTCCCAAGGATTGAAATTTAAGTTACGTCCCATTGCCGTTTCCTGGGCGGACGGTCCCAGCGGCGGAGGCGAATGAAAATGTATGCTAAGTAGAGAAATATGATAGAGCTGGGGAAACAGTAAACGGCGAGAACAGGTGGTACGGCGAAAGGGGGTTACAAAATCTGCAGTTGAATGTGTCTGTTGATTTTTCGAACGTTAACGTCGGATTATGTCGTTTGAAACCGACTGTACTACTAAAATGTAAATAGCAGGGAATACTTGACGTTTCGTAGTTTTGTAGACGGCTTACGTTTAGCGCTTTAATGCAGAAGATGTTGTACATTCGAGTACTCTTTACGTAGAAAATATTACCAAAAATGATATCAGTCGTTTGGAACTATACTGAATATAATAGCAGGGGAAACTTGACGTTTCGTGACTTTAAAAATAGTTCACATTTAACACGGAAAATATATATTCTCGCAGAAATTATCAGTCTATTAATTTTTCATAACATTAATCTCAAATTATGTTGTTTGGAACCAACTAAACGCTAAATGTAAATAACAGGAGAAATTTTTAGTACAATAGCTTTAAAGGCGGCTTACATTTAACGTTTTAATGCAGAGGATACTTTATTTTCTTTACATAATTATCAATGTTATTAAAGTTATATTATTAGTAAAATTATTATTTCCTATATAAATATTATTAAGAATTATTGAGCGCGTACGGTGGAATTTTATTTTTTGGTTGTCTATGTATCGAGACAGAGAATCCGCTTCGAGGTCATGCAGTCTTAAGGGCCACGGAGATCTGAAGCATTAGCTGGTAAGAATCCAGTAAGAGGGTTTACAGCGACCATATGGTACACCTGTATCCCTATAAAGTAAATCCAGCTAAGATGCTTTTTTACTAAATCGAGAGCTCAACTCCTTTAAATCATGTATAAATCCGGCACCTCGAGAAGCCTTCGCATTACCTCGCGAATATTTGTTATCAAAGAGAGATATCGAAATTAATTTCAATAATAGAGAGCCGAGTAGATTTTAGTTGCGTTTCGAGCCTGGAATTTTTAATTCTTCGCTTCTGTCGGACTATTCTCCGGATCCGTTTGGTCTATTTTCCTTTATTTTTTTTCTTTTTCTTTTTTTTCTTTTGCCCGAATAGAAGTGAAATCTTGGAAGCGCAGAGGGCGCAGATCCCGAATTTCCAGCGGAAATTGAAAAACGAATGATAGACCTTCGCGTACCAGAATTAAATCGCCGGAACATCCTAATGGCTGTACAAAGAATAAAAATTCCCGGAACTACCGTAGAATCGAGATAAAGCACGAACGCTATCGAAACTGATCCTCTTTTCGTTAGACAGCTCAATAAACAGCTCTTTTACTAGAGAACGAGAACACCAACTGTCCGCGAGCTTTGAGTGGTGATTCAATGGGACTCGCGCTATTTTTAAAAAGAACAGGAGGACAAAATTTGCATTTTTTAGAAATATGCTAATTCTTACGCAAGTGGTTACATTGGATGCGTCTCTTTCTTCGAGAGCTGCACGAATTCGTCAAAATACATTGATCGTATTCGTATAAATTCTCTTACATCAATGTAACAAGTCTTTCTTTCGCAGAAAATACACGAACGAAAATTTACAGATATATTTTTTGATCTTCTTTAACATACGATGGGATGTTTGGGTTGACGTTCTAGGATACTCGTAGAATTTATTAATTTCTTCAAGTAAGGCATCTTCGATGAATAACTCGAATATAATCGTTAGAACCGTAGTCTAAAGCCTCGCTGACTCGTCAAAACAGAATGTTATTGAAACAAAACTACGTATTTGATTCAATTTTTTAACTTTATCAATATATGGAAAAACACACTTTTCTACACCCTTGTTTTAATAAACTTTTGATACTTTGAATACTTTTCTTTTCACCCAAGTGCTAGTGGCGATATAATTAGAGATCTCGAGAATTAATTGTTATTTTATATTATCACTGAAAGTAA
>KQ435740.1:475576-486074 GCA_001276565.1 Melipona quadrifasciata
ATTGGTTGATTTGGGTCACGTGATTCGTGAGGGGGCGTGGGATAGACCTTGAGCAGGAGTGGCGTTGTCTGATACCGAGCGATCGCGCCTGTAATTTGTTTTCTATCGATTCAAATGTTTGCATGTCAATAAAATTTTATGCCAAAAAGTCGTCTTCATTTCGTAGTCAGAATAGTTGCTTCTGGGCCTTTTAGTGAAACGAATCGTACTGGGGTACAATCACTTTACTGTATTTTATTGAAAAAGGAATCGACAAGTTTTTGGTTTTAATTTTAAGACAAAAAGTGACTGATGGTGTAGCGTTTCTCCTCCGGAGTAAAGTGAGTAAAGTACTCGTGGAGGGGGATTCTTCCCCTCTGGCTCTGAAAGAGGGATACGAGCCTGCGTTTGCCTATATTTTGCGATATTTTCGTCTGGAATTCGAATGGCGCAGCAATAATGGACGTACGAACGGATCGAAGGCCCGATATAATTAAATCCGCACAACAGATCTCGACGGTTGTTGGTTGCGGATCACTCCTGTTCACGAACTGCGTTCCAGACATTTGGATGGCGAGATAAACGCCGCTGTAACGCGCGGACAGGTGAATACGCGTACGCCCGCCGGGCATTGTCAATTTCGCGGATTCGGCCAATAACCTTCCGAGGAAAACACGATTCCATCGCGCGTGAAACTCGCCAGTTGTTCGAGCGTGCTGCGCGCTCGACGCTGTCGCCGCTTTGTCTCAAATCGCGTCATTGTTCGCATTGTTCCGATTCACGAGCTTGTGAACTTGAAATTCGACGAGCGCGAAGTTGAAGTTGAAGTTGAAGAACGGCGACGAGACAAGTTGAGTTAAATATTGAGAAAAGAGCTTCCCTGCCGGTCTTCTTCGTGTTTGTAGAATATTTAGCGGTGCAAAGATGGGACGATGGTAGCGCGGAAGTTTGTACTCGCGAGGAGTAACAAGTCAGGCTTCGAGGCGAATCTAATTTCAACGATATATCAGAGGATCTTTAGTTCAACTCGCGTTGGAGCTGTGCAGCTTCGTTATCGATCACGTTCTCCACCGAAGTGTCAACGTGAACGAAGCTTGTATCAAATTAACGACAAGGCGAGCAGGGTAAGCGTTTTCTTTGAATTCTCGGAATCTGTTAAATGAATCTTAAATCATTCGGGAGGGTATATTTTACACGTCGAACGTTTGTTTCGTCGAGATACAGGTAGCAGCGCCGAGTAAAATTTATGACGCCCGCTATAAATTTTTCATCGCGCGAAACGATAGACTATCGCGGCCTGTTCCCCATCTTCTTTCGACTCTCTGTCGTTTCCTGTTGCCTTTAATTACAAATTTCTGAATTAATTTATTAATTAACGGGTTCGTGCCGTGCTCCGCGACTGCCTGTTATTATTAAAACGATCTCGAATTCGGAGATTGGCAAAAGAAAATATTGAAAATCGAATAAATTGAGATTGAAAAAGTGAATAAAACGCACGAATGAAAGAAACATACTTCCTATTTGCATGTGATTTTTGCGCAGAGTTCAAATGCTTTGAATTTATCGCGCGTTCGAAAATCATTTATAAAATATCGTGCTCGCCCAATAATTTATTAAAATTTATAAGTTTGTTACAATGGCAACATATTTAGAATAAATAGATCGTTGATCGAAAGATATATTCACACATAAGCGAATAATCGAGAGTAATAGAAATTAAACGCAAATGAATAAAAACTGTACGACTTGTACCCCAGTACGATTCGTCTCACAGAAGTAACTGTTCCGACTAAGAAATGAAGATACAAAAGAAATTACAGACGCGATCGCTCAGTACCAGACAACGCCACTCCTACTCGAGGTCTACCCCACGCCCCTTCGCGAATCACGTGACCCAAATCAACCAATCGCTAATTTTCGTTGCATTAGCGTTGCTGAAGAGACCCAATTTTCTGGTTTATCCCCATTAAAATCACTTTCAGTGATAAAATAAAACATGGTAAATTCAACAATACTATCATAGGATAAATATAGTTGGTATTCGTCGAAACAAACAAGAAAGTCTTAGCATTTAAAACTATTGAAACGATCAAAATGATCAATTTGTGACTTTTGTCACAAATGTAAAATAGCGTATTTTCAAAGATTTGAATCAGAGTCGATTTATTTCGACGTGTACTACGCTCCTAAAATTGAGCACCAACTTTTTCAAACATCCTGTACATACATACATCTTGGAACCTCTGTCTCCTTTAATCCTCGATTATTATTTACATCGAATTCGAGTCGTTGTCGTTCGTTTTCCCGTTCGCTTGGACAGAAAGATGTATCGCCATTTTCAAATGGATTACGTACCTACATAGCCGTACACGGCGGAGAGAACTGGTTCCGATCAGCTGGATAAACAGTGCATCCATATCTATCGAACGTCGGCGGAAGCACTCGGCGATCGTGTATCGCGGGCAAGGATCAAGTACCATTTCCTCGAGATTTAGACTAACAGCGGCCCGGGCGAGTGTCGTTTTCTCTTTCCGGACGGAGCGAACAATGTGTACAATTCCGACCTCGTAAATAGAGAAAGAGGGACGAGATTGTTCGAGAATTTTCTTCTATATCGCCGAGCTCGGTGAGTTTATCGCGTTAACAGACTAATTTCGGTTAATTCTAACGAATTGAGTACGCAATTCCAAGGGAAAATCTCCTTTTTTCACCCGCGAAATTTTTCCCCCGATTGGCCGCGTGACGCGTGATGACGCGTTCGCGACAGCAAACGGGCAAACAAAGTGAAATTAAATGGAATTGTTTGGGAATTAAACTTTTACACGTTATGCTCGCGAATAATTAAACCTTTCCTCTTTGTCTCGCTGCCGCGTCTCCCAAATGGATTGGCGCCGTTATTGCGCCGAAGCTCGTTACAGATTGCGTTCCCCCTCCGTTCAAAGGGGGATCGTAATAAGATTTGCGCGGGAGATTCGATTTATAAATTCGATCCAGATCCCGCGGATTGCGTTTAACGATGTTTTAAAAGCGCCGGCGGCCGGTGGGAGCTTCATTTCAGAGGGACGAGAGACTGTAAAAACCTGTCGTCTTTGATTCTCGATCGTTTCGACGTCCGTTCGAATCCGCTCGGATCCACTTCGAATTCAAGAGATTGCATTTCCACGAAGAAATCGCGTTTAACTCGATACAGCGAGCCAGCTGCAGCTTCATTATCCGGCCGCGCGGCGAGTACACTGCCAATCAAAAGTTTGAGCGAACGTCGAGAGAGAAACTTTTTCCATTCTTTGAAAACAGTTTCGTTTAATTAACTTTTTGCATAATGTCCAAATACCAATGTCTGTAGACATTTAATACAAAAACGTAAGGAAAAGGGAAGGAGAGAGCGCACAATATTTGTAATTCGTAACTACGATTTCCAGACTACAGCCACAACTTTTCATTAAAAAAATCCTCCTTTGTTTTTCAACGAAACTTTTCCCATTTTAGGCATTCTTTCGCAATTGATTTATTGGGTCGAGTAAGAGGTAATTTCGTGTTTCGTTAACAGGAAGCATTTGAAACAATATCTCACTACGTGCGTTCTTCTAAGAGGTTATGTCTCCTCTTTGTTACATTGTACTCGATAATTTTTATTCGGCGACATTGTACTACCCGGCATTTAACTCTTTCTTATTTCCAGAAAGGAAAGAATGCAAAAAAATTCCTTTTTAACATGAAAATTCCGTCTAATTTAATTCGACCTAAAACTACCAAATTGCTTGATTTACTCAACCTAATATTTCATGCGTCGTTTGAACAGTGTCGTAAAATCTCCATTAGATTGGATATTTCTGGAGCTCGTTTTAGATTAGTCTATCAAGCTAATTTGGACTAAATTAAAAGATTGTTTGATCAATTCCAAGAACGTTCCGCGCAACTTGGAAGAACGTTTAGAATCGTGATAAATTTGAGAGCAAAAGGTTAACGAAATTAACGCCGAAATAGTTGGAAGTGAACGCGAGTGGCGTTGAAACCGGCAGTGTATAAATCGAACGGTGCGGACGGCGGTGAGTGTGAAATAGCGGGAACGAGAGAGCAGAAGCGTGACCATGTCCCTTACCGATGGATCGCGTATCAGACCGCAAAATCAACTGACGCGTTCCGCCGTGACGCGTCCAGCTAGAATGCAAATCCTATCTTCGCTTCGGCGGCGAGTATTCGAGCGGTGGAAAATGGCCGCTGAAAGCTCGACAAATACAGGAAGTTAAAGACCGAATCGAGCTGTTCGATTGCCGGAAATCAAGTGACAGCGGACCACGAAACTTCGGCCCGCGAACAACGAAAGCTCTTGGCAAATCGAATCAGGTTAACCCTGCGTCTCGGTTAATACGCGTCGATTCTTTTTTTTTTTCTCTTCTTTCTTTTTTTTTTCGTCTACACTCTTCTTCCTTGTTTCTATCCCACCCACGCGCGTTCGTCTCTCTCTCTCTCTCTCTCTCTCTCTCTCTCTTTCTCTTCTTTTTTTCTCGGCGAGGTTCGCCCGGTCGTTTTCCCAGCCTCTCTCGTCGAACTTCCTATATTCCACCCATCGATTTTCTTCGGGTCGCGCGATAGAAGCTCGAGAGTCGAGATTCGATTAACATTCGAGCTCGCAAATGGCCGGCGAAAGAGCGATAATTCGATTATTGCCGGCTACCGGAATTTTCAGCGCGAAGAATGAGCGCGATAATGAAAAACAAATGGAAATTTAGGACATCCCTGGACTCTGGCTCGCTTTTAAGGATATTGAACGCCCACCGAACGGGGGGATCGAACGTGAATTTGAAAAAGTGATACGGCAACGAAACGAGTGTTTTTTCTTTCCCGGAGAAATATGGATGTCTTCGGCGCGAATTACGCTCGAGGCCTCACGTTGCACCGGAGGCGAGGGAAATATTAGACGGGTCGTAAATTCGTCGGTTGGTCGGTCGTCAAATGCCCGTGAACTCCACGTCCTTCTTGAAACGGGGAAAGATTTATACGCGTGCTGCGCTCGCGTCCAATTTTAAGATTGGAACCTCGAACTTGCGTCAGAGGGCGCAGCGAGGGAGCAGCGAAATTCGGTTCGGGATTGAACCTGTAGCCTGAATGTTTAAATACCCGTTTTTCGATGCACATATTAAACGAAGCTAGAAACGTCGTTCATAGTTAATGCAATTTACGGGCTGCTCCACTTCTTTGTCAGCAGCGATGCATCTTCGAGGATAAATTCACCTCCTTACGAGGTGAACAACGGGTAATAAGCCGGCAGTCTTTAACGGTATTAAATAATTTACAAGGGACTCGAGAGTTTTTCGCGCGAAAAAAACGAGTTGAAAAAGCGTTCGTTTCCGAGGAGAGCCTAACTCGGCTTGTTTGGCTGTGTAACTTATGTAAAAATAGAATTTTAAGAGTTTCGAGAAATTTTTAACTGCAGCGTGAACTCGATTAAGTACCTGGTAAAATTCTTGTACTCTCTCAAAGAAAAAACGTTACGTTGGAAGATTTGTTTTCTTTTTTCACGTCACGAACGATTTTAAATTATACCTGTGATCATTTATCAGATGAAGTGGAATCAGACAGAAAATAGACTATATAGATTATTTTCACTATTTGGTTGCTAGCTTTTCACACAAACATTCGACAGCTGCGCTCATCGTTAACTCATGAATGCTTTTTTAAATATCTTTTTCTTGTTTTATCGAGATAAAACGAGCTTTTCATCAAAGAAACAGTAGCGATAACCGAAATAACCAAAATTGCTAAACTTAGGAATCTAGTCAGTTTTCCAAAAAATTTCCGAAAAATTACGATTGTAAGTAACTTGGTCTATCGTTGTGGGAAATATCGGGTAGGGGGGGAAGTGACAAATTTTCTGTCAAGAGGACTGTGACTTCTCAGCATTTACCCCAGAAACGTCGAATTTCTTGTAGCCAACTTCTTACATTTTCTATAACACATGCAACGATGATTCAAATTATCCCACGTATCTGTAATCAACGATAACACGCGGCGAGAGTGACATTTGACCGGCAAGTTCAATCCTTTTAGAAACCAGCTGCAAGCTGGTACATCGCGGAAACTCGCGTCGACGACAAGCCTTGCAAAAAAATCGCCGCTTTTTGGAAGCCAACCGAGAGTACGTGTTCCTGTTATCGTGCCGCATATCGAGTAATCCTTGTTCGCCTCGGAATTTCATATGGACAGAGAGAGAGAGAGAAAGAGAGAAAGAAAGAGAGCTAGTAGGCGAGTAGAGAACGAAACGACAATCGTTGAGGTTAGCAAAGGAAGAAGAAAAAGTTGGAAAAGTTAGCGAGAAGGAGCTCGGCTAGATAAGCTAAGGGGGGCGATGGAAGGAGAGGGACAAGAAGCTGGAGCTGGGTAGAAAAAGTGTGCATTTAACGCTGGGGGGGGGGGGGGGGGAAGAAACGGAGGAAGCTTGGCCGATAATCCTCTCGTTTATATTACTTTACCAGCGCACGGAGTTGCTCCTCTTTCTTTCTTTGCCTATCTCTCGTCCCCCGATGGCGACGCCAGCCTCGAAATGACAATGGTCCCCCGGTTCTTTCATATTCCGTGGACCGACAAGACGAAACGAACCACGCTAACTTAGCCAACCAGTGCTAATGAAATTTCTGCCATGGAACGCCAGTCGGCTGTTTCCTTTCAGCCGGTGCGAAAAGGGGAGCCGGTTACTCGGAACACCGGACGCCATCTTGGAAATGTAACTGAGCGCCACGCGTGGTCCTTGGATCGCTCGCGCCTTCTTTTCTTTCTCTCTCTCTCTCTTTCTCTCGCTTCTTTCCGCTCTTGACGCGTTTGAATGAGCAAAGTGAAGTGACGCGGACGAGGCTGTGAACGTGTTAATTAAAAACGTGTTTACAGTTTCTTTTCCCTTTCGTTCTTACGAGTACGCATCTTCGAAGTATGGTTCGGCGACGTCGAGCAAGCCAGTTCTGCGAGAGAGAGACAGAGAGAGAGAGAGAGAGAGAGAGAGAGAAACGAAAAGAAAGTTTATCCAGGAGGTCGGTGCGTGTGTATCGATACCGATCTCGCCCTCGGGGCGAGATTAATTTTCATGCAGCGTGTTCGACGATCGTTCAACGGCTTCTTAGATTTACAATGGCAGCCCCCTCCTCCCTCAACCGGTTCATAAATTCCGCGCATAACGCGCCGCATCGCCTCCCCTCATTTTTCTCTCTCGCTTTTCTTCCTCCGACGTCGGACATTCGTGTTTTCATTTTCCTGGATTATCGAGAACTGATCGGATAAGGAAGTTATGAAGGGCGCAGGTGTTTGAGATTAGGAAGCTTCTCACTCTCTTTCACCCTGCTTTTTTCCGCCCCTGCCTTCTCCGCCGCGCGGTAGCTTCACGTCGATCGAGAGGAATTCTTGCGTGGGAAAATGAAACTCAGTCTGAAATTCAGCATTTATACTTGGCAATTAATTCACGATATATATTTTGCTTGTCATGTCACTAATAACGAGTTAAAAAACGGACTTATTGAATGACCTAGTGATTCCAGCGCTTAGTCTACATTTTATTAGATGAATGTTGTTAAAAAGGTTGCCTCAACATCAAAGATTTCTCATCTTTAAGTCATGATCTAATAATTAAACCATGTAGATGGTTTAATAATTATTTATAGATCTACTTAATAATTATAATTAATTTATTTTATTATATTATATTTATCGATTACAAACAACGTTACCCTGTTCTATCTCGAGAGGGTCACATCAGCGCGAGGACGTTTCGAGCAATTTCTTCTTCAGATTCGCGTTCGCGGCGGTCACGGTTAGACTGAAAATTTCACGTCGGCGAAATTCCCATCGATCGACGCGGCTCGCGTTGAAAACCACCCCCGACCTCGCCGATTAAAGACCTAAGATTGCCGTTAACCGGCGTAATTAACTCGCCTTAACGAACTTGCAGCTCGGTGTTTACACGTTAACGCGCCGCGGAAAGGATTATTATTACGCAGTGGCGGGATACCGGCGCTTGAATCGAGCGAAAAAGGAACTGGATAAACAGCTCGTGGAGTTTGCAAAGTTGATTGCGTAACAGAAAATTGCTTTCGCTTATTAAAACCGGAAAGGATAATCGTTGCAACGGTATTGATTGGATACCCGTGTTCCTCGAGTTTACATTTCAAAACTTTCAATTGCGCTGGAATCGTAGCAAGTTCACGTCACAGAGACGAATTTGCAATTTTTCCCGGTGAAAGCAAATGACGCATATTAAATTAAAGTCTGTTTCCGTGAATAGCTTGCTACATGTACACGAGTAACGAGCTCAACAACAATTTACAGTAATACAAGAAACGCGAAAATTCGAGAGTCGGGAAAGGCGTGGACTCGCGTCTCTGATTCCGGATGCTTAATGCACGTCCATTTAATGGCGAGATGTTTAAATATTAAAAGCTTATGACGAACACGGAATCCTCTTGCAGTAATATTAATATTAATGTTACAACTTGTTATTAATTATCGCGCGATATCAATATTCTAAGTACTGGAATATTATTGTATCTACGTCAAAAACGAATTACATTTACATTTTCTTCAAGTAAAACTACAAGGAAACATTCCCACGTAAACAATTTTTCGAAACGACGAGTGTTTCTTTGTAGCTTTGCCGTTTATTTCTTGCAACTCGAAGATAAGCAATCTTTGTTATTGACGTAGCTTTTCGAATAACACGTGGGCTGCGCTCTGGAATTATGGTCATCTCGTGATTTTGTTTCGTCTCATGATACTTATTTCTGACAAAATTTGAAACATGCTTAAAACTTTACGAATTCTTATATTATTGCATAACTCGCTATTAACTGAAAACTTGAAGATTTCGTTAACGCGACGTTGCTTTTCACAAAAAGATGTTGCGAAATAACTGTAGCGATATCGCGACTGTAGAACAGAGTCACGGATATAACACACAAATTTAAATTTAAGATCTTAATTTATAGCGTAGATTTGACGCATAATTGAAAAGAGAGGCGCAGAAAGGATCCAGTAAATTCCATTTGATCCCGCGAAAATGTCGCGGAAGGAGAGTGCATTACGTTTCATTTATCGCGCGCAGGAAGTATCCCGGGGTCCTCGAGAGCTGGAAGCAATTTTGGAAGTTCTAAAAAGGACCAGGCAAGAATTTTCTCCTTCGCGTCTGGATAAAGGGGTTCTTCTTCGGGGCAATTCAAAATGCTTCGCGCCCTTCCCCCTTCCTTCTCTCGATCCTTCGAAAACCTTCGGGGCTCGGCACACCGCAGTAGAAGCGGCAGTGTGTGCCTCTTTCCGCCTAATTCATTTCGTTAAGGCAATCCTCGCGGACGAGAACGAAGGAGGAAGAGAAGGGAGGAGAGGAGAGTCGCGAACACGGTCGCGAAAAGCGAGAAGCGCGTGCGAACGTGAAAGGACGCCAGCGAGGGAGGAAAAAGGGGGCGAATAAAAGTCGGTCGTACGACCACACAGAGGATTCGCAACGCGAATTCTGAACTGAATTTTCTTCTTCTTCTTTTTTTTTTTTTCTATCTTCTCTCCTTTTTATTCCTTTCCCCTTTAAAACTCGGACGCTGTAGTTGCGGTGTTAACTAGTATTTCCAGCCAGGGGGGGAGGAATTTCTTCGCGAAATTGGACGACGACTTGGTCGTCGACTCGCAAATGGTTATTATCCCAACCTCGAAATGTCCTCGTGGAACTTAATTGTTCAATTCCGGCGTCGAACCAACGAAATTATCGGCAGAGGAATCTCGCGGTTTCTCTTGTGTCTCTTCTCGTTGGCAAAAGTGTCGTTGAAGATCGCATTTTGAAAACAGCTACGTCGGGAGCTACTTTGACGGCTATTTCAACGCCCGTTGACAAGTTTTCAACGGGCAATTCGAAGTATAAAGCTGTAACAGTTTGTTACGAAAGCCAATTATACGTACGACAGCGGGTTCGATGGCTGCAGCGGTTACTCGCGCGGGAAAATCCAGTAAAATCGATAAGCGGCTGAGAACGGGGCACGAAAGGCAACGCACGCACGCACGCAATTATCGCGGTGAACGCGAGAGAGTGGCTGGTTTTTAATAATTCGCAGCCGCGCTTGAGCCCGCGCGAGCGAAACACCGCGCGGATCTAGACTCGTCAAACATCGTCAAAGAGACGATGATGCGCAAACATTTAAAGCAGAGGAATTTAGTATTACCCGCGCGAATTTGTAACTCTCGTGCTTCGCGTATTAAATCGCGCGAACTAGGTCGCTCTGCGACAGATTCCTCGCGAGTGTCTTCTTTTTTTTTTTTGAGCTGAACCAATACTTGTGTACAATTAGTACAATAATTCTGTTTTAATTAGACAAATGTTATGAAGATGTATGTATGTAATATAATAATTTTGTTTATTAATACTTTTTTACGGAATTATAGAGTTCAAACAATATGGAATGTGTAATGCGACAGGACGTTGCTTGCACTCCTAGATTTTTCGTTTTTAGCACATATTTTGAAATTTCCTTTTTATTATCACTGAAAGTAATTATAG
>KQ435740.1:495265-519080 GCA_001276565.1 Melipona quadrifasciata
AATAAAACAAGCCGGTCGTACGAGATAAAAAACCGTATTCGAACATCGTTGCCGAACGTCCGAACCTGTTGACGATAATTGCTTCCTCTGTGGGGCGGATCGTAATTAGAAATGAGCGAAAACAAGTTCCGCCAATTCAGCGCGGATACCCGCTGGCTCGCAAAAATATTCCGACACGTTCCATTGAAAATTTTTGGTATACCTGCGAATAAAAAGAGACAAATTTTACTTCGTACAATGTAAATGTAATATAATACAATGTGAATTTAAATTTTATATGAATATAAATATGCTGTGTTGTATATTTATTTTATACACTGTATAAAATATTCTTTTATCTAACACAAAACATTATATTTCTTGATGTATTGTTTTGATATAGTAGTAATATGTGTGCGTGTGTGTGTGTGTTAAGAATATTTTATATAGCACAAAATATATATAAAATACGGTATAAAATATTTTATATAGTATAAAGTATCTTTTCAGCTAACATAATATATATATATATATTGTGCGTGAAAGAATATTTTTATTCAATAGCTTATTATTAAGATGCAACGAGTAACTATCTAAGTATTCCTACAATTTCTCTGCGATATACATGAGATCGTGCAATAATAAACTCAAGCTCATTTCAAAGTTTGAAGCTTCCATCTTTAAAACGCGCCGTATTCGTTTTATTCCGACATTAAGATGCGATCACACTGACTCTGTAAACTGTCACGGCGCGTGAAAACGCGAACAAAATTTTTGGAACGAAACTGCAACGGTGTTGAATGTCTCGGCGTCACGGTGCTATTGAAATTTCCAAATATATATATATTGGCAGAACAGGTATATTTTCACGAGCAACAGAGCGATCCCGACCGCTCCCGACAAACGTGCGAATTAGTTTCGGGGACTTTTCCCCCGCCGTTTGAAACCCGTGCGCAGAGTTTCGGGATAAAGCGGGGCAGGTCTCTGTTGGGTTGGCGGTTATTGGAAAGGGACGAACGATTTACGGATAAAGTGTCAATCGCGGGGCGGATACCGGCGCCACGGTTAATTCGCTTTGATTCTTACCCTCTTACACGCGTCTCACCCTACTTTTTTCGACGCCCTTCGCGCGACCAATGCCCTAACCTCCCCCCGTCTCGTGCCACGGGAATGGCAATCGGTCGACTGCGTTACCGCTTTTTCGACCCACGTAGAAATTCCGTCGGGGGATATGCGACGCCGTGTCGAAAGTTGCGGCATCGAGGTGGAGGATTTTCGGACTGCTCGTGTGATTTTATTTGTGGTTTGCGGTACTGTAAAGGGGGAGATCGAAGTGAGCGGCAAATTGAATGAGTTATACGCGGCTCGATGGATTTTCTGGGGATTGTGGCGCGGATAATATACGAATTGCTTTAATGGCGTCGACGGGGGCCGCGGAACCGGACCGTTCGAAACGATTAATCGATGATGCTCCGAACTGGGGCGATCGTGTTAAACGAACAAATAAAAGCTTGTAACTTTGTAGGACGTAGATTAGCTTAACAATTAGGTTCGAATGTGCTTCTCAGATACGGTGAGTAATTATATTATGAGTTTCGAAAACGCCGGCACGCAAAGTTGTTTACACGTGATATGTAAATCTAGTCTAACAATGTTGCTTCCAACAAGAAGCTTCCACGTTTGACATCGGGGGAGGGTGGATTAGAAAAATTTTCATCGATCAGAGATGTTAATTTCGCACCGCGTATTCACGAAACCGTCCTCCTACTTTCGGCGAAAAGCATTTCGCGGTAAAATTGTTGGCCCAACAATTGGAGAAACGAATGTTTCCTGCGAGGAGACTATTCACCTCTCGAAACAAGATTCGCAAAGGCACAGAGGTCGTTTAACGTACACGCGAAGAATCGTTAACCAGGGAGGATTTTTTCTTTTTTTTTTTTTCTTTTTTTTTTTTTTACCTCGATGCGACGCGAAAGTCCATAGAGGAGAGGAATTTGAATGACCGCGTGCATAATTAAACGAAAACCGCGCGAGGTATCCCCAGAGTGAACAGTGAACAGTGAACGCAAATTAAGAGCTTTGACGTCCAGGAAAGGTTCGCTTTAATACCGACTGCTCTCGATTGCCCTCGAATGAAGCACACACACACACACACACACACACACACACACACACACACACACACACACACACACACACATTTTTTCTTCTTTTTTTTTCTTTGCCAATAAACCACACGCTCGAAGCACGCGTGCGGGGTTAAAGCAAAATGTAATGATATTACGCGAATCGTCTATATATACATATATTATATACATATATATATATACATATATAACTAGCCGTTAAATTGCGCAGCGTTCATTAACCGCGAAACTAGACAGCCATCTGAAAAGGGGCAATTTGAGAAGGGATCGGTCGACTTTTCATCGCGAAAACACGCACGCGGCACATACGTATTCAATCCGCGGAACAACGCAAATATGCACGTTTGAAAAGCACTTTCAATTATCGTTTTAAAGCGCTCTTTTTAAACGGGAATTTCGAGCGATTCGTTCAATTCGATGAATTTTAATATAAATTATTCTGTTTCGTTTCGGCGCCGAGTGAATTTGGGGATTCTTTTTTCCTCTCTCTCTCTCTCTCTCTCTCTCTCTCTCTCTCCCCCCTCTCGTCTGAATTCCTAACGTACTCGATTCGACGCGCCAATCACGTCCGACTGTTCCACGTTCTGACGCGTGTTTCCGAAAAACGTGATTCACACGTTTAACGATGCACTTCAAAAAAGGAGGAAGAAAAAAATTAAAAAACGCGACGCTTTTCGGCGGGACGAAACAGGGGACGTGAATAATCGGCCTCCGTAAACGGGCGTCTTTTCCACGAACGATCGACGGTCTCGCGTCTAATTCGCCGCGGTCGTTCGTGCCGGGGAAAATAGGTTGTGGATTTGAATAATAGTTCTCCTGCGTCCGCTTCACACTGGAGACCGTGCGCATGCACGGACATGCAAATTTTCAGTAACTGTTGTAGAATTTCAGCCGCTCGTAAACTCTCAACGTAAGTTCGACCGACACGCCGCTCTATCCTATATATATATTTTTTGCGTGTGTGTATGTGTCTGTGTGTGTGTGTATAAAACACACATATGTGACGTGTTAATGACGCGTCATTAGATCTCGTCCTCACGTAATCGATCTCGTCGAACGTTTTTCTTTTTCGTTTCGCGGTGGAACGAGACTGACGACGGGCAGTGTTGTTGGATCAATCGAACGGCGTCGTGCCAGGTATTTTTTGCGAAAGCGTAGCTAGTTTCAAATTTGTGTCAGTTGATTTTTCTTTTCTCTCTCTCTCTCTTTTTTTTTTCTTTTTTGGTGTGCAAAACTGAACACACACGTGGAATTTTAACGTGAATAATATTTCATCGAGTATTTGCACGTGGAATATAGAAAAAGTAAAGTTTTGTAGGATGTTTTGGCTTATCCGTGAAAATTCTACCGCTATTCTGGCAGATACAATCTGTTTTCACAGAGTCGGTTTCTCACCGCAATTGGAATGAAAAATTGTCGACGCTTCAGACTGTTACAACTTTGTAAGAAGAAATTATACAACAACGTACTTGCTCCCATTTTAAAGGGTGAAACTTCTATTATCCTGAATTTGTTTTTCTTTTTTTTTTTTTTTTTTTGGAGATATTTTAACATCATGTAGCAAATGGAAAAGTGTTCATTTCTTTGAAAATTGTAAAAATTCACGTGTATATAAATACAGTGCAAAATTTTTGATTGAATTTCCGATGGTCTTGAAGATTGAAGTTTCCTCTTAAAATTTGTTTCTTCAACCGAAAAAAATTCAAAAAATACTAACATCTCGTCGCTGATTCTAATTCAATAAAACAGCAAAAAACAAAAACAAATCGTGGAACAAAGTTACAGAGAAAAAATTTTCAATTTCTAAGACCACGTTTTAATCAAGTCATGAAAAACATTTTTTTAATATTTCCAGAGACGTTCAAATTTTTACAATTTTCGAGAATAAAAGTTCACCCGTTACGCGATTGGAAAAAACAAACAGTAGAAGCCTTCCACTTAAAAATGAGAGCAGATTGTTGTGCGATTTTCTTTTACGAGGATATACTAGAGTGACTCAAAGTGTCGACAATTTTTCATCGTTATGCGTTCAGCAGTACGAGTTATCACGTGACGAAAGTGACGGGGAAACTTGAACAAAATTCGAGTGTTTGGCTATGAAATGGCTGTGTCCGGTAAAGTACCGACGTGTGAGCGAGCGTGTATATTTGATGCCCGACTGAATTTTTGATTTGCCTTCTATCTCTTCCGGGAATGCCGCGAAGACAACGGCGCAGGTCGAAGGCGTATCGAGGTCGACGGAGAGGACTGCAGAAGCGGAACGAGACGTTTTTTTAGAAAATGAAAATGTAAATGTCATCTCGTGTGTATTTCGTGCTCGCTGCAATTGATCCGTTTGAAACCGGAGGACAACTTCCGAACAATTCTCTTGGCAAAAACCGAACTGAATTCGTAAAAACGCGCGTTGCCGAACAAACGAGAAAAATTTACAGGCAACGCGAGATATCAAGAAAATAGAGACACAGAGAGAAAGGGAGAGAGAAACACTCGAGCAACGTCGTTTATAAAGAATTTAACCGTCGTCGCTGTAAAAGGTACGCGATCGTCATACACGCTCAATTTGCTGACACGGGGGTGTCGCCTGACGCGAGATTATCTGGCGTAAAGAGGACGATGGCACGTCCCGAAAGAAAAGTGGCGGCGGTGGTGGTGGTGCGGCGTCGTGTTCCCTGGCGTTTCGCACCGACAGGAATTAATTAAAAATATGCTCGTCATTAAAGCAGCCAGCCACGTTCTTTCGCGCGTGGCCGTGTCGCGTTCGACCTGGTTTTTTCCCAGGGAAAAAATACGTCGCGTATAATTTACAATTACAAGGGGATGCAACAAAAAGAACGAAAGAGAGAGAGAGAGAGAGACAGGGATACGAGAGGATTTTTGCCAGGATGTAGTAACACGAGCACGCACACAACACACACGCGCGCGCGCGCGTGCGGAATTGTAAAAATTTCACGGGCTCGCGCCGCTATTTCTCTGCGGCAACAACGTCTCCATTACGAATAAAAACCGTGGCCAAGGCTAGGAGACCGCTTTTATTGCCGCGATCCGCAGTTTGGCAATCACGGCCGGGCAAACAGTGTCGGTGTCGCGGGAACCGAGGGAAACGCGGACACGCGTGCTGCACGCGCGCAACGCCCGCACTTTCGCCGCGTTTAACTCATCGATCCGGCTGAAATACTTCGGCTACGGCCGGCATGTGGGTCGTCCACTTAGAAAGCTTCCCTCCGTTTCCACCGTTTCTCGCAAATTCTCGCCCACTGTTTCGCGCGGATTTCAAGTTTACGCGCGTCCCGCCGATTTCTGCTCGGGCCGTAACGAAATTTTTTCACCGAGCTTCGGGCAGGCCGTGTTGTAATAACCATCGATCGCCGAGCGAACACGTCGGCGTTGAAGCCTAGCTGGCTCCAACGATCGCCGAACCGTATCCACTCGAAGATCCTCTGTACCGCGTGCGAATCATCTGTAGTCCGTTCTAGGCAATTTGGAGGAAAAAATCGAATCCCGACTGCTGGCTATTTTCCTGTAAAAAAAAAAGAGAAAAAAAAAACGGTTTTCGCGCTCGCTTTTTCGAGATACTGCTTCGGTCACACTTCGGTCGGTCAAAAACCGTCGGACTCTCGATTAAATTGCACATTGTTCTTGACACGACTGTTGGTCGTACGCAAATTTACGCAGAAATTATCCCAATGTTGTCGTGCATTCTTCGACAATTGAGCGTGAAAGTGAAACAGTCTGAACATAAACTTCAATATAATTTCCTAAACGTTGCAAATTCTAAAAATATGCAATGGCTAATGCAAACTCGTGGCCGGTCGGTAATGTGTTAATCTATTTGAACGCGAACTGGGTTACATTTTGTGAATCAGTTACTGAGACCACACTATTTAGTGAATCGTGCTTACCCACCTTTCAACGTGGAGCTCAACAATTATGCGATTCGACAATTGAATCGGAGAGAATTTTGGTCCAATTGAACTCACATCGACAGCCATTTCAAAGACAAAATTTATCTCTCTGTGGGATCGAATTTTTTTCGTAACGTAAAATCAACATAATTTTAACGATATAATAAAATATAAATACTACAGTCTCGACGATTTTATTGTAACAAATACGTTTTGTAACTTTCAAGTAAAAGTACTTAAAAGTAATAAAAGTAAAGTAAAGTACTTTGAAGTAAACTTGTAACTTTGCTAAAAAGACATTGTATGACAGGATGTATACGCCACCTTGTGGAAAAAAATTATGTTACTTGAAAGTCACAAAGCTATATCACATGAAAATAGTAACAAAATGACTGTTGAAACGCAAACAAATAAAATATTATCGATGTACGAACCAAGACTATTACTTACGCTTTTTCTTGTTTGCACAAGATGGTACCTTTAGCTTCCTGTCTGCAGACAACTTGTAAATTTATTTCGATATTTTAGGTCAGGGCTGATCGTTACCAAGAGTGTTATTGGTTACTAAGAAGACATTGTATAACAACTTGGAAAAAAAAACTGCACGACTTGTACCTCAGTACGATTCGTTTCAATGAAAGGCCCAGAAGCAACTGTTCTAATGTAGACGACTTTTTTGCCATAAAATTTAATCGATAGAAAACAAATTACAGGCGCGGTCGCTCAGTACCAGACAACGCCACTCCTACTTGAGGTCTACACCACGCCCCCTCACGAATCACGTGACCCAAATCAACCAATCGCTAATTTTCGTTGCATTAGCGTTGCACCCGATTTTCCCCCGCTAAAGTCACTTTCAGTGATAAAAATTGAAAGTTGCACGGGCTCATAGAGGGTTTCGATGGCTCCTGCTTTCGAAAAACATACATAATTAAACGACGATTTCGATCTTGAGAGAGAAGCGTACAGAATGAAATTCGCGCCAAATATACTCTAGCAGCGATTGAACAACGAGTACACAGACGTGTGTCTGTGTGTGTGGCGCAACGACGAGATCGACGAGTTTCCCGTTTAAAACGTTCTCCGCGCGCGTCTTCGAATTTCCGCCGCGGCGTACCGCGCGCACAAAGCGTCGAACGCTTGCTTGACGAAGAGCTAGCGGGTGCAGATTTTTACGAGCTCTTTTTTCAGCAGCTGCGTCGGTTTGTCGATCCGCCCGCATGCACACTCGAGAAAAATAAAATGCACCTCGTACGTCGAACGTTCTTCCCCGACATCGACGCCGACGTTTGATCCCGCGCGGCGAGGATTAACCGGCAAACTGCATGTTCGTGAGATTTCCCGGCGTCTCGCGGATTCAGCGAGGCTTCGACTCGTCGTGCAACGTATCCCCCTCCTCGCCCACACAATAGATTCGCCAGCAACGGGAATTCCAAATCGGAAAGCGATATTTATTATACGACGCGCGACGGAGCTACTTTTGTCGTGATGTACAGGGTGTCCCATTTCAATCTGTAACTGTTCATTGTTTAAAAAGTGTGTTTCATACATTTGTTTTTTTTAATTTTTTTTCTGTTTTGAGGGGACAGTACAGAAGACAGTAAATTGTACATATTGATCGTAGTATTTGTTCTTGTATCATATCTTTGTCATAACTTCTCAATGAAGCATTTATGCACTTTTTATTACATTTTATCGTAGAATACACCGCCAAAGTTAAAACACTAAAATTCTGAAAACACCCTGCACTTCCATCTACAAAAAGATTCTTTTCTTTTTTAAATCCGATCCCCATCGTGAATTCATTTCTCAACTTGCTGTTCTCTTCGAAAGAAAATACATCTTCAAATTCAATTTTGTCCAACTGTCGTCTATCGGATTCGACTGGTATTCAAAAAAATACTCGAAACACATTTTTTTTTAAAGGGAAGCTTTTTCCTTACAGAAGCAACGCTCTTTCTTTTTAATTCCACCTCATCGTTTTCAGCTGAAAGCTTCCATTCGCTTTATCAAACCGCGAGTTCCCGTAACTGTCTCGCTGTCTCGGACGCTCGCTCGTCGTCGATGTCCCTGCACTCTGCACGCGCGACTGAATCGAATCGCGGCTCGTCTCGTAAAAAAGAAAAAGGAAAAAGGAGAAAAAAGGAAAACTGGGACACAACGACACAGCGAACCGCGTCCTTGCAACGATACAGCGGCCGCGGGATGAAATGTTAAAGGGACGAGGTGCATGATAGCATCGAGTGCTCAATTAAACTGACAATGGGCAACTTTGAAAATTATACCAAGCCGATATGGCTCGCTTGTTACACTTTGACCGTGTTACCTATGCTTATAAGTTAGCGTACTCTTGACCCGATTGTCGGCTGCCTCAACCATCGATTACTGTTTAGTTCCTCTGGCATTAGCACCTTTGTTGTATGAGTGAGCAAACTTTTTACCGCTGTGCGGTGAATGCTAATCAACCAACGTTTATTATGCGCAAATTCTCGATTGCGTCTCGTAACTGAAGAAATGAAACTTGTTATATAGCGTGGTGGTTTTTTCCCAGCTTTTTTTCTTTTTTTCTTTTAATAAAACATCAGAATATAAGAAAAAAACTAATTTTATTAATTTTCAATCAAGTTCAAACACGATTTTATCACTGAAAGTGATTTTAGTGGGGGTAAGCCAGAAAATCGAGCACCTTCTTCTTGTGCAACGCTAATGCAACGAAAATTAATGATTGGTCGATTTGGGTCACGTGATTCGCGAGGGAGCGTGGGTAAACCTCGCGTAGAAGTGGCGCTGCAATTTGTTTTGTATCGATTCAAATGTTTGGGTATCAGTAAAATTTTATTTTAGGCAAAAAAGTCGTCTTCATTTTCTAGTCGAAACAGTTGCTTCTGGGCCTTTCAGTAAGGCGAATCGTACTGGGGTACAAGTCGTGCAGTTTTGAAAATTATTTCTCTCGAATGTTGAAAAAAATATATAACAAAAAGTTACGGGTTTATTTTAGCACGAAATGGATTTTTGGCCTATTTTATATATTCTGTGCAACGAGTATTGTACTTTATTCATAACATGGACATGAAAATCCACAATCTACCACATAGTATTACATGCAGACCTGAAACTGTGATTAATGCTAAAAACTGTTCAAATATTATTTCAGATTAAATCATTGTTAAAGATTTTCGTTCAAGCGAAAAAGTTTTCCACTTTTACCAAATTTTATTTACATTTTGTTCTTTCCCGTACGTGCACAACTATTCCGGGACAATCAATTTACACGTCGAATGTGACAATCAATTTCTTTTCTTCTGTATTTTTGCATCTTCGATTTCGTATTAGTTGAACGGTGGCCGCGAATGCATTTTAAATACACGATCAGAGCGATTGTATCAAACGTTGAAGAGAGATGTACATGTGCCGTACAAGATTGGTTCTTACTATCAATACACGCGCGGGCTTAATCGATATTTAATGTAATTTACATGCATGGTCGTTGGGTTGACTAGTCAACGGGCCGGCGTCGTTGTTCCAGTTGCAATCATTCCGTGATTTCCATGATACAATGACGAGCGGGGCTGCGCAACTGCTACGCTGCGCTCACGCTGGCGATATCGGTGAAATTATTGCTCCCGCGGTGACGCTGCGTTTCGGGCGTGGGAAATTGTTTTTCGACAAAAAAATCCTGCATCTTTCTGTTAGTGCGTATCGCCAAGTGATATTCTTTTAAATTTCAAACTTGGATTTTTTCGGAGGTTTTAATGAATACATCAGTTGCATCACGTTCGTTCGCATTACGAAAAATTACTCGCACCGGGGGAGATGTATTTTTTTTTTTTTTTTTGTGAAAAATAGTGAAGGAATGAGTGAACAAATGTGCCGTTAAGTGGGATTTTGGCATAATTTTATCGGTTATTTTGACGTCGCGTAGATCGCGGGTGTGAAACACGCTCGATAAGCTTGCGACAATACTATACGTTTTGTAAATTCAACGGTGAACTCCCGTGATAGCAGTTATGCAAAACTGTTTGCCAGTGTTTTTACGTATAAATCTGGTACCATGCGCAGACAAAATCGGGCAGAATGAGAGAAGTATTCATGTAAATTCGTAGTTTATAATCCTGATTCAATTTTCTGTACAGCTTATCCAGGTTCATTTTTATCGCGGACCCACATCCATGTTTATAGCGCGTTAATCGTCACTGAAAATGAAATATCCGCGCGATAAAGGTACCGGAAACAAATCTGTACGGACAAATTTTTTTTTTTTTCATTTAACACCCTGGGAACAATTTACAAAAAAAAAAAAAAAAAAAATACTTTTCATAGACAGAATCAATATACAATGATTTGCAGAATATACTCTGGCGAATCCTGTTCGATATCATTCAGTCGAATTTAATTCGTATCGGTCTGTTTCATCGAAATTTGAAGTGTCGACCGGGTCTCCTGAAATTTTAAACACACGTGCATATTTTTAAGCGCTGAATCTACGTTGAAATATGTTCTAGTTTTCAAATTATAGATAATCGAAGAAATTTTCCAATCTGTCTCGACGCGATGTTACTTGGCATTGAATTCTGTCTGAAAATAATTTTTAATAATTCCTCGAATGACCTCGAATCCTTTTTTGTAGACCAAGAAGAATTCCTTCTATACAACTAATTAACAAAATTCTTTCCGCTTTCACTTTTCAATAATTATTAACGTCAGACGATGACGGGAACGTGTTCTTTGAAAATCCGCAACAGATCGAGCAACGAGGCTCGTGCAAGACTCGTTGACGTGGTTGCGCAGTTACTTTTTTTCCGAATCGAGCAAAGTGCATTCGCTCATTCGACTCTGCATCCTTGTATATTAACGAATAATTAGAGATAATGACGGCACGCTGTCGACGATGCGATTTTCCTCCAGCGTGTAAACAACGTACATACGACGAAACAGAAGGAAGAGAAACAAGTCTTTCCGTTTCGCAAGTACCACATTTCGCAACAGACTCGAGAGGCTTCGTCCCTTGACCTTCGTCCCGTTGTATCCAGATTTATAGGACACTATTAATTCCCATCGTGAGAAGGCAGCGGCGCGCGCTGGCAGCCGCGTTCGCATGTTTCATGCTACGTTGAGTAATCAATTGGTCCGAGTATGATTAGCTCGTAAAGTTGTGTAACGGTAAGCCTCGCCACCTTATCGCGGGGCGCCTCCTCGCCGTTGTTTGTACGTCTGAATACGTTTAACGCTCCACTGGCGTGTGGCGGTCTTGGTGTAATAATTGAGCTATAGTGTACGGATGTAGGTGCATTGACGAGCGGATAAGGGTAAGTCGACTGGCTAATGGAATTCATTTGTGCCTCGTTACGTGCCGTTTACCTTCGACAACTTTGTTCTCCGTCGCTCCGATTATTCCGTGCTATTTCGTATTTACCTTCACGGGAAATCGATCGACGAAATGTCGCGATAAAAACGAGGGGAGGAGAGAGAGCTGCGATAATGTTTCCTCTGCGGGAGCGGAGGATGTTGCCGTTTCTCCGTCTGATAACATCGACTCTGTTTAACGAGACAACCGTTTACGTAGCGAGGATTTTCTTCTTTTTTCTTTTTTCAACGACGCGCGCGTTTCGCGGAAATAAAATACGGCGGGCGAGCGAGAAGCGGCAGAATTGAATTAATTAATTTAACAAATCCGTCGTCGCCCGCGAATGACGTTTCATAACATCCCGAAAGCGGCAGACAGCTGTCTAAATACGTGCGTGTGTTCCGGAATTTCCGTTCCATTTCTCGTGCGGCTCTCTTTCGTACGACCGCCGCTCGAACGCGGGAAACTGTGCGTCGGGGTAAATAACTGGCAGCAGGCAGCGTATCGATTGAAATTGTCTGCGAGCGAAGAAGGAAACGTACTGAAGGGTGGAAGAAAGGAGAAGAGAGAGAGAGAGAAAAGAAAGAAATTCACGGTGTGCATCGTAGTATCGTACTCGGGGGGAATGCGTTGTCGCGAATGATTCCTCGGGAGCGTACCAGGCGCTGTGTTTTATCGTCCGTGTCTTTTCGAATATTAAAACCATTTATCGAGATGCAGCCGTACCCCCTTGTCCCGTGACGAGCGTAGTAGAGTGTAGTACCTCCGCCTGTGTATCTGCATTCTCTCTTGGTTCTCCATATTATTTCTCGTTTTAGGGAAGATTTAAAATTACGCGTCCTATTGAGTCCATTGTTACACGAGATGTGTAGAACTTGCTTGTGACACCCGTTGTGCACTGTCCGAAGAACCACGTTTTCCATTTGTTTTTTATTTTGGTCAACAAAATTTGCAATGAAGCATCGGAAAAATCAGTCTGTTGTTGAATTTTATTTGTGAAAAAAAAATCATACCGATGATTTTGTTACTGAGAAATTTTTAAGTTCCGACTTACTTTCTTTACTTGGCCTCGTTTACTTTGAAGAAAGGGACACCGAAAACTCCAATTTTCTCTCAGGTCGACCGTGGTTTCAACGCACCGTCGGGCAATCGTCAACGACGACCCGACGGGCGAAAATCCCGGAGATTTACGATACGGAGAGGCAAGGTTGTCCGACGACGTCGATGACGCAATCTGCACGCGAAACGCTGGAAATCTAACGTCTGAATTCTCGAGCAGCGAGGCAGACAGAGATTGAAACTTAAAACAAGCCGAATTCTCGCATAGCCGTGTACTTGTTCGGCTCTAACCAACCACGCTGATTCCGAATTCGCTTTCTCTGCCGAGTTGGTGAACCAATTTCTTTGAAATATTTCATCAAAGAAGAGAAACTCGGGGAGAACGCAACCTCTAACCCCCGTAGGCGATGATCAACTGCCGATAAACAGAGCAACCGGTTTCCGCCGCGCCCCCTCGCTGAAACGAATCTATTATTCGACAAGGTAATTACGTTCCTTTTAGCGGCCGTTTGAAAAGAAACATTTATCTTGCGCCACTCGTGAGTTCCGCTCCGGCTTCGAGCTATTGATTTTACGCGCGCACATACACACACACACACACACCCTCTCTATCTCCCTCTGTCTCTCGTCGTCGATGGACGGCCGATACGACACGATCCACCGGTTACTTAACGAAACTTGAAAGCGAAGACGCGCGTCTCTTCTACGCGGTATAATTAACCTCTTGCGCTGGAACGACGTGTCGTGCACGTCGGGAATTTGTTGTCCCAAATTGCAACATTTTCTCAGTTTTAAGTATATTTAAATGTAACCCAGGCAAAGCAAATGATCTGTTGCTTCTTAATAATTTCTATCCAGCGATATCACACCGACGAGTTCAAAAGAAAAAGAAACCGACGAATTATTGCATACGGTTTGGTCACTCGTTATGGTCCGCGAACCAGTTGCCGGCGCAAGGGGTTAATAAAGAAGCGAGTTTGATTTTCGATCGGTGGCGATCTTAACCCTTTCGCCCTCGACAAACATTTTTTCATTTACTAGCAATTTATTTACGAAGCATCCAGTAAAGCGTTCAAATAAAATTACATGGCAAAAATTGGAAAGTTCTTTATTAACCTCTTTCTCAAATCACGGAGAATCTTTTGTTTGTCGTGGAAACAAGCGACGAGTTTTCTCTCTGTTACATTATATTTTTTCGCATTTTTGCCATGCAATTGGAATTCTGCAGTATTTGCACGCGATATTACTTGCTTTTTCACTCTCGCGTATTTATCTTTTCGAATCGTGTCTATATTTTAAAGAAGCTGAACGGCCCCGCAATTTATTTCGTTCCATATATGTCAAGAGTTAAAAAGATTTATCATGTTCAGCGTATGCTCCGTGATTTATACGAATTTTTCATTGCATTTGTTGATACAAAAGATTCGAAGGATTTACAATGTTACGAACGCCCATTTGAATCGAAATGGTACCGAGCAGGCAGCAAATATTTAAAAAATAACATCCGTAAACGGTGTAAGCAAATCACTGTGTAAAGGTAATTACTTGTTCCCAAATGCACGTAAATTTTGCACGGGGAATTTTACGCTTGCTCGATATTTTTTGTAACATTTTCTCTCCCCGTTTACAGTGCCAATGACAGTAAGAAATTCGTAAAATCGACAATTCGAATTGCTCCAACTTCGTTTCGTGAAGGAAGATTGTACAACGATCAACTTGCTCTCGTTCTAAAGCGTGAAACCTCCGATCTGAGTTCGTTTTTTCTCAAAGATGATCTTCCATCACGTAGAATGTGGAAACATTGAAAAAATTTTTTTTCGTGACTTTGAAGTTTGAAGTCTCCTTTTTACACTTGTATGATTGTTTTCACTATTTTGTGAAATGATAAGAATTCAAGTTCAATGAAATGGTGGAAAAAATTGTACAACGAGTTTGTAAAGAGAAAATTTCAATCCTCGCGACTAAGATGGATCTTTTAATGTTTCAAACATGCGTTTGAATTTTTACAGTTTTCGAGAAAAAAATGTCCTTACTTTCCTACTAAAAAAAAAAAGATGAGACCAACTGAATCGTTTCGAACGATCTCCTTTTGCAAAGTTATACCAGATAATTCTTCGTTGGTACAATTATGCTCTTCAAACATATTATGTGCTCTGTAAACATATCCGTTGATGCAATCGTGCTCTCCAAACATATAATCATGCTCCGTAAATATATTGTGGCAACGACATATTCCCCTGCACTCGAAAAACAGACAATCAATTCCACTGTTTAATTTCGATACGCATCACTCGCTGGCTACTGAATTTCAATAGAAGGAGTTTCGAACGATCTTTTACAAAGTTATACCAGATAATTCTTCGTTGGTACAATTATGCTCTTCAAGCATATTATGCGCTCTTTGCAAACATACCGTGGTAACGAAATATTCCCCCGAAACTCGAGAAACAGACGATCAATTCCATCAAAATCCACTGCGTTATTTCGATACAAATTAAAACTCCCTCGACAGAAGAAAGGAACTTCGATTGCCGACCAAGAGGGATAAAACGCCGTAATTAAAATTCTGGCCGAAAACCTTCTTCATCTGCCGATACCTCCGAGGCCAATTCCCAAGGAAAATAATTCCCCGGCCGATGCTAATTAAACCGCACGCAGAATCTTCGGTTCTCAATTAGCCTCCTTGGAACGAGTGGACTCAGCGATTCGACTCGATTCCTCGTTGGTGCGCGAGTCGAAGATTTTCCCATCGAGAGTTGCAAGAACCGGGGGGTGAGAGGGCTGCGAGATGCGGCGTAACCGGTGGCCAGACTGGTATCGATATTTATTGCGTTTAATACCAGCTGCCGCGTTTACGTTAATTGCATCGGCCGGGTGTAGTTAGCTGCTGCGCGCGTAGGTCAACGCGACGCGACGCGACGCGACGAGATTGTCGCTCGCGGTGGAAGCCTGCGATCGTGGAAACGCAGACAGACAAGAGAGGCAAACGCCTCTCGCCAAGTGCCTTAATCCTTTCGGCTGCAGTTCTGTTCCGGGTCCCGATAGAACAACACACACATACACACACACACACACACACACACACAGAGAGCTTGTCCGGCGTACAATTAGTAGAGCGGAAGCTACCAGCCGAGCTGTGCGTCGAGGTGGAACAAGAGTTGACAGCTAAGCACCGTTACGCTTAATATGTCTACTTAACGGCACCTCTCTCCGTACGCCCAGCCGCGTGGGAACAAAGACGATCGATCATGGATCCGCTGTTCCGTCAGTCTCCACAACGCGAAGGAACAGCCGAGAAATTGAACCCGAGTTGACCAAGTTTCTCTCGTCGAATCGGAAATCGATCCAGGTCGATGAACAACCATCTAGTTTCCAGCAACTGGCCTCTCGGATACGCGAAGATCTATCCCGAGTCTCTTCGTTTAAATCACGAAGATCTCTCGCGATCGTCTCTCTCGCGGAGCGCGACAGCCTTATCCGGGTTAAGATACGAATTTCTCATTCTCGGAGAGAGTTCACTCGGAATTGACGGAACGAATGTATAACACGTGACAGGGATCTTGCTCGTACGTTTCATTAATCTTCGTTAAAAGAACGCTTCGCAAAGAAAAGAGGAAGAGAGAGAGAGAGAGAGAGATCCAATTAAATAACAAGAAGGAAGAAGCCACTCGTCGGAAACGTGCCTTTATCCCAGGTATTAAAATGAAATACAGCTCCAGTTGGTGGAACGTTTAAAAAAGACCGAGTGACCCTTTAATCGGGACTTGGAGACGGCCGAGGATCGGCCGAGGCGGAATTTTTAATCGAAAAGCTCCGGCAAGGTCGTTCCCAACGGACAGCTAATTGTGTTCTTTAACCTTTGATTCCAGTGTTCGAATAAAAAAAAGAAAGAAAAAAAGAGAAAAAACCTAGACTGCATAATTAGCAAAGGACACGGGCAGGTCTAATGAAACCTCTCATCTAGAGGGATGATTAACTCGTCGGCTAATACGTCTGTTTACCAAGTCGCTGTGAAGGCCATCAGCCGATTCGACGCGTCTGTCGCGTTGGTCTCGCAGCCTCTTTCTGACTGCGTCATTGGCTTCCCGATCGATCGGAATCGGTCATACTTCTTAACTGAACGCGACCGATTGAACGCTCAAATCGATCCTTCGGTTGTATGATTTGCTAAAAGTGATTCTACTGGAATCAGAGATCCGTATTTTCAACAAACTTAAAGAATTATCGAAACTTTCGGAACACTTTTTGAGCGCGACTCGCGTCGTGATCAGCCATATTGCTTAATTGAACGAAACTGCATGCATAATTAAACGTTCATATCGGTTCTTCGATCGTACGAAACGATTTATTTTATTAAAAGTGATTCTGTTCGAATCCGAGATCTGTATTTTTAATAAACGGAAAGAATTATCGAAACGTTTGTAACGTTTTCCGATCGATCGGAAGTCGCGTCGCGTCGCGATCGTCCGAGACAAACGATAAATTTTACTTACTCGTTTAATGCCTGCGAATAATTCTGCGTTAGTTCTTCTCGATTTCCTGTGCCACGAATCTGTGGAACGACTTCCTTCGCCGATCGGACTCGTGAAATCGGGGTGATTAAAGGAGAGTCGAAATAATTAAGACGATTTAATTCACAATACGATTAAACGCCAATCCTAATGGACTTTAATGTTAATCTGAAACTGATCGATCAATAGACGTGTACAGAGGCGACATTACCTATCAAATTGAACGAACGACGTTTCATCCTCTGTTTTAACACTGAGTATTACCGAGGACTGAAAAATTGAGTCAAAGAAATCAGAATTCAAGGAACAATAATAGGACAGACAACGCAATGTAAAATAAATTTGCAAAGTTACTCTAAAAAAGTTAATGCAAATTAATCTAAAAAATAATGCAATTGCAAAAAGTATCGAGATGCCAAAACGAGATGTTGTATCCGATGTCCGGTTGATGTCAATCATCGCACTCGTCTACGTTGCCATCTCAAACAAAGGAAGGAAATCGCGATAGGCAGCAGAAACGTCTGACGTGAAATTTTCGAATTACAAAATTTCAAAAATTTCACGCCAGACGTGGCACGAACGAATTTGTCGGTTCCGATTATCGAAGCGTTCCTCGCACGATACGACCGAGGTCGATTGACTACGCCACGATTTAACCACCAAATTTACAACGAGGAGGAGAATTTTTCTATTTTTCATCGTGCGGTCGGTTTGTTCGTCGCTCCTATTGTAGTATCAAAGAACCCATCCCCGACGAGTGTCCTCGAAGCTTTCCACGTCGGGGGAAGCAAATGAAAGGAAAAAAGAAAAAAAAAGGATATTTGCCATCGTAAATCGATCGAATTTTTCATCGTCGAGTGTACTTGGTGAAGAGCGACGAATGAAAAAAAAACTGCACGACTTGTACCCCAGTACGGTTCGTCTCACTGAAAGGCCCAGAAGTAACTGTTTCGACTAGGAAATGAAGACGACCTTTTTGCCATAAAATTTGCCATAAAATGTCGATATTCAAGCATTTGAATCGATACAAAACAAATTACAGGCGCGATCGCTAAGTACCAGACGCCACTCCTACTCGAAGTCTACTCCACGCCCCCTCGCGAATCACGTGACACAAATCAACCAATCGCTAATTTTCGTTGCATCAGCGTTGCACCTGAAGACGCCCGATTTTCTGAATTACCCCCACTAAAATCACTTTCAGTGATAAAAAGAAAGTCACAGCCGCGATCGATCGAGGAATTTCGAGTTTCACTCGCGCGTACCAGGTACACGCGTAAGAGCCGGGCGAGTTTTTAATGACGCGTCTCGCGGGTTATTAATTTTTTCGGCAAACACGGAACTGCTGTGTTTGCATTCGTGAGCGTTTTATTTATCGCAGACGCGCTCGTTAATTCTCCCCGTCCATTAAAACCTTGCCAAGCGTTGTTTCGTTGTTCAACGAACACGTTTCTGTTCAAATGACGCGTTCGAAAGGGATCCTCGTGTTTTCGAGTTCGATCATTTCGAAACCATTTGAGAGAGCAACGCTCGACCAAAATTAAACGAGAAGACATTTTCGTAATCTATTTTAGCACACGTTTTGAAGCGTATTGAACTCTGTCGATCTGATTTCATTTATGGCCAAGGAAAAATTTAGAAACGGCAACGACCTCTCGTTGCGTTCTCGTTCTCGTTCTCGACTTCTCTCGAGAAAGAGAAAGGAAACGAGAGGTTCGGCTTCAAAGAGACCGGACGCTATCTGTCCGGGTGGAGTTGCCGGGAGGGAGCGGTGGACAGGCATAATTTAAATTGAAACGATTAAACGGCCGTTGAATCGCCGAGATACGCAACAAGGGCGAGGGAAACTTCGGGCGTAAATTTCTGCGAAAACAACTCTCGTAAAACGAGATATTTTAACCGAAGTACTTTTAATTCCTCGCGTCGAGTTATTTAACGCGCCAGGCGATTAAGGGTTCTATTCCTTTGTCGATACCTTTCCGTTATATCCCTTGGGAATCCTTAATGCGTTTGGTTCTTGGAGAGACTTTGTTTTTCAATTTCGTGTTATTTCGTTGAAATTTTTAGAGAATTCTAGAGAAACGGTACCTGCGGTGGAAAATCATTTTCTAAATTGAAAATTAACTCGCGACTGTCATAGTGGAGGCTTCGTGCTTCGAAACGAGGCCAAGTGGATCTCTTGATTTTGCAAAGTGAAAATTTCTCATTGTCATTGGTACAACGACGCTCCTCACTGTGAAAGGAGAAACAAATTATCGAGTGGGCGTTGTTTCTGACAATTTGTGTACCTTTGCACGGTGATTTGTATCAGTTTAAATTTAATAAATAATTTTTCGTCCTTTCGTGGATTCGTTTTACGAAAAATCGATCGTGTTTGTGCGATGATCGCATTTTCCCTGCCTTCGTTTGCCAATACCGCACGCAAACTGTTATAATTACGAAAAGAACATTGCGCGGTGATAACGGGAACACCGTGTATGCAGATTATATACAATACTAATTAGGGGCTTTGCGTAATGCTAATGTACTACGTATGGCGCAGGCTAATTACCAGCATCAATCCTATATATAATATCGGCAACTTTGTCTATCCGTGATCATCAACAAATGATTAAATTGGTGACGCACTCGCGCAAATAATACTTTTTCGCAGTAAAAATATGCACCGAACGTGATGTTTTCCCCTAACCTAAAAGAATTCTACAAGTACTTTATTTGTACAAAATAGCATTTAATTTAATTTCATTTCATTTAATCGAGAATAAAGGAACAAAAGATCTGTTTATCCAAAGAGTTGCGTGAGTCGAAAAGAAGGAATAAAATTCTTTCCTTAAAGCTTTCGTTTTCGAGGGAATCTATCAAGTGCAATTTTCAACGAAACACGTTCAAAGTCTATTTTCTTGAAAATAACGCCTTAAATGGAAAAGTTTCATTCTACACTTTTCACTTGTTTTCGCGCGTAGAGCATTCTCGCGTCGATTATTCGCGTCAGTACGGAATCAGTTAAATTCAAGTACATAGTGAGTTAAAAAGGGATTGGCACACCTAGTTTTTCGATGATGTCTTTGTGGAAACGAGTGATGTAATAGCAAAATGTGCATAATAATAATTTCCAATAACGGAGTTATGCGATAATAAAAATTTGAAACCTGAGAAAATAAAAATAAAAATATAAAAATTTGAGAAGAATACCTGTGATTCCAGTTGGGAAAATTACAAAATGCTTGTTTGTCTCTAAATTATTAAAAATATTTTCTATTCTGTTTAAATACATAGACACTTTCAATATCTCGAATTTTTCTGATTCTCGAATTTTTGTGATACTTGTATTATTATTTTATAACTCATCATTGAAAAGCGCACGTTACTTTCGTATGTAGTAAACTGTTTATAGAAATAAATTTTATTAACATATAATTCGTTTTTACAAAATTTATTGCGTTAATATTAGGAAAGGACGTTTGTCTTTAAACCTGTGTGGAAATATTTTACATTGCAAATACATTGTGAACAAGAGCTACAAAATTAAACCCCATGTCTATATCTATAACCATAAAGTCGCTGTTAGCACGCACGCTTTTTCGCCATTTTTCAAGAGAACTATTAGGTTTTACTTTCGTGATGAGTAGAATACAATGCAGACATTGAAATTCAAGGTCAAAGTCAATTTTGCGGCTTTAGGTTCTTCGTGTATTTCCATCGAATCGAAAGTGTAGAATTCATCTGCGATACAAACTTTTCTTTCCGCCATGTACAGCGTGAGAAAATGTTGAATCGCGGATCGTTCAACGGCGTCTCGTGTTATTCAGTCGCCGCGCAGACCTCGCTCCGGCCAAAATACGACAGACCCTTACGAAATACTTGTTCAGCCTGTTTCCCGGGCGACTATTCGCGTCGTCTCGGGTCGCGCGTTAAACATTTACCAGGCGAAATATGTGTTAGGCTTTCGCGCGAGTTATTTTGCACACTTCGGGCTACCCTGGGCCCGCAATCACTGTTTCCTGCTCTTCTTACTCGCTTCTTCGGCTGCTCGTTCGCGCGCAGTTCATCTTCGAGCGTCGCCCCTTTCGGATAACTGACTCGAACATCGCTGCGTTGAGCTTGATAAATTTCAGATTCGCCGCGAAAAATTCCCTCCCCCCAACAATTCGGCCGGAGTCTACGCGATTTCCAGAGCTTTTATGAGATTGCTCCTACACGTTTCGCCATCCGTTAGCACGATGTAACTACGATTTATCGGCACGTTCAATATCCCATGAAATTTTGCTCAAATTATATCAAAAACGTTCAACGTTTGTTAGAATTTCTCTTCTAGAAATTGTTCATTTTTGCAATGAAATTTGCTTAGCGAGGGAAATTTTGAAAGCTGCGAAGAGTCGCGCGTTTGCGAATTTTCCGAATTGGGAGACGGCACGCGTTTCGTACAGGAACGACAAAGTATATTACACGTACACGTCGTACGTGCACTTATATGGATTGCGACGAATGAAAGGAACGGCAAACTATTGGAAGATATTGAGACGCGCGAGCAAATATACAGGGTGATTTGCGTAACTCGCACACCTGAAATAACTTTTAATTTATGCGTCTTATGGAAAATTGTATGACACAGCAGTTGTATGGTTTCGAATTTTTGTTGCTTTCAATCGGACCGTATATTTTTTTCATCATAAGTCGTAAGAATATTAAATTCCAAGTATTAAGCCACATAATCATCAACGTCCATGGAACATTAATACGTGGGCAATGCAATTTTCATCCTCGAGACAAATTATCGTAAAATATCCCCTCAACTGTTAGGTTTAGAACAAAACTTAATATTCATTCGATTTATGATGAAACAAATATATGGTCCGAGTGAAGAAAAAATAAAGGTGACCTTCAACATGTCGAAATCCTTCAATATACACAAAAAATTGATACGCCATATTTTACCTCCTTTAAAATCATATATTGAACAATTTTTGATTAGACACAAAATTTAAAAATTATTTCAAGTGTGCAAGTTACGTGTGAATCATCCTGTACATGCTAACGAATAACAGGCACAGGTTAATTACTAACTAATTACGTAAAGAACTTCCCTCCTTTTTATTTATTTATTTCTCTCGTCTCCTTTTTGTTATCACTGAAAGTGATTTTAGTGGGGGTAACCCAAAAAATCGGGCCTGCTCAGGTGCAACGCTGATGCAACGAAAATTAGCGATTGGTTGGTTTGGGTCACGTGACTCGTGAGGGGGCGTGGAGTAGTTCTCGAGTAGGAGTGGCGTTGTCATTGATTCAAATGTTTGCATATCAATAAAATTTTATGACAAAAAAGTCTTCATTTCCTAGTCAGAACAGTTGCTTCTGGGCCTTTCAGTGAGACAAATCGTACTGGGGTAGGAGTCGTGCAGTCTTTTTTTGTTTCTGTTTTCCTTTTCGCTTGCAATACACATAAATTTCAATTTTCTGAAACTTTCTCACGACACGACGTAATTTCCGCTAAATTGACTTTTTCATGAAATGTATGCTCCCGTTTATCTTTCACAGGCATACTCACATACACACATGTATATTCATAGCAGGCGAATTAGCTTCTGAAAGTAAACGCGCCTGCGAAAATGTCGCAGTATCGTGTGTTTGATTTGGAGTATCGTTAATTAAAATAATATTTGACCACTAAGTAATAAGTCTCGCTCGCGTACGGCGAACGAAAGCCGAATGAAATTCCAATCAATGAAACTCTGTTTACTGTCTTGAATAACGAATAACTTACTTGCCATGTCGTTTGTCAATTTGCAATTTGTTATTGCTGAAGAATATTGTAAATGTCACAACCCGTAATTCATACAGGGTGTCCCGTAACTCATGGCACGATCGAATAGGCGATTCCACGTGAAAAAAAAAAAACGAGTCAAAAGAATAGAATAAAATCTTTTCATTGAAAATCTTTGCTTTCGAGGAAATTTATCAGGTATACTTGAATTTAGTTAATTCTGTGCTAGACAGACGCGAGAATATTTTTATTTTTACACACAAACAATAAGTGGAGAGTGTAGAATAAATTTTTTTTGCATTATTTTCAAGAAAATAGGCTTTGGAGATGTTTCGCCAAAAATTAAATAGATACACGTGTACTTGACAAATTTTTGAATTCAATTTTCTCAATAACGAAGTACCGTCTTGCTGAAAAATTATCGATAACTATTTTTTGTCAGTTAACTAATCGTTCACGCGTGCTTTTTTAAACTCAATTTTCTCGAAAATGAGGGTTTTAATGGAAAAATTTTATTCTTTCTTTCACGTGGAAGCATCCACTCAATTCTATCCTGTACATTGTTACAAATCATGCGTATTTTGGATATTCTAACATCCCGAATTTTTCGTAAACGCCTCGACTTTGTGAAATTCGCTTTTTCCGTGGAAGAATTCAAAAAGTGAAACGAAACAAACGAAAAAGAAAAATAGCCGAAAGCCACGTGTCTCTTCGGAAATTAAAATATTCAAAGTCCGGCGGTCGGAGATTTTCCAATCTTCGCGACCTTGCGCGCCGAAATTTCCGGAGTACCGAGGGCGTATCGGGTCGCGAATAACGAGGGTCGAAAGGGCCGCGCTAAAATATCCTCCCGCCGCTGTCGTAGGCTTGCTTAGGCGCGGCTGTGTTATTTCTAATTCACGAGTTCGCTCAGGAGCTCTCGCAGGCATGCTCAGGCATGCGATACGACGCGACACCGTGCACTACTCGCTGCCCGAAATAGAATTGCGCCTGTTTTCCTAGCCGCGGGAACACCTAGGATGCCTGGAGTTTCTCCGGCATTTTTAAAACGAACGTTCACGTCGGAAGAATTAACCGCCGGCGTAAAAATCCGGAAAGAATTCACTAACGATCTC
>KQ435740.1:519093-529440 GCA_001276565.1 Melipona quadrifasciata
GTCATTTTCGTTTCTTTTCTTCCGCTTCTTCTCTCTCTCTCTCTCTCCTTTGTAAATAAAAAAAGTCGCGAGAACGCATGGATAGAGGACATACGTATCAAACGAATTGGACGTTGAGAAGAATCCGCGGCTGTGCGCGCTACTCATCCGCGTGCATATCCGGCGGCGTCTATTTGCGCGGATCTGCCGCTAGAAAATAAACGAAACTTACGAAATCGACTTCGAGGCCGTAGAATTGAAATTTACTCTGCTCTGTTGGTGGTGGATATCAAAGAGAGATCCCATCGTTGAGCGCGCCGGATATTTGCGAATCGAGATTCTCGCGCGCGCGTTGCCGCTTTTTGTACCGCGGCCCGCGATCGAACACTCTGATAAATAAGAGAAATTCCCGCGGAACTTGTTTAGCCGAAAATGGCTTTAATCTCGCGTCTCTCGAGTACGCGCGAGTCCCGTGAGAGAACGACGACGACGACTTTGCTCGAATTTCGTTCAAATCTCGCGGCATTCTTTCTTGTTCGACGGCGAAGGAAAATGATTTATAAGTATTCGGGTTGAAATGTTACGCTGTCGCGAAGCTACGCTGGTTTCTGTCGGGGAAAATGTCGATCTTTCGCCAAAGGTCGCACGCTCGATGAAAAAACTGCACGACTTGTACCTCAGTACGATTCGTTTCACTGAAAGGCCCAGAAGCAACCGTTCTGACTAGGAAATGAAGACGACCTTTTTACCATAAAATTTTATCGATATGCGAACATTTGAATCGATACGAAACAAATTACAGACGCGATCGCTCAGTACCAGACAACGCCACTCCTACTCGAGGTCTACGCCACGCCCCCTCACGAATCACGTGACCCAAATTAACCAATTGCTAATTTTCGTTGCATTAGCGTTGCATCTGAAGAATAATGAATAAAATTGTCCACATTAGTTGTATACTTTATTGAAAAAGAAAAAACCTCGTGTGACAATTCAATTGGCCTTGTTTTAAAATATAACACATCCACGTTAGTTTCTTTTTTGTGGAACAAGCAAGGATACTTTTCTTCTCGAATATTGTGGGAACGTAAGGAAATCTTTTTCGTGGCTAAATCTACAACGATCTTGAAGATCGAAACCTCGTCTTTGCGACGACTTTCTAAAACTTGTACAATATTTTTCTCGCCGTTTTACGGAGCTTCGAACTCGTTAGGGTTAAAAATGATAAAATGCTGGATTATTCTGTTGTTACAATTTTTATTGTTAAACTCTATTGTTCAAAGTTAGAGTCTTAATTCAATATTCAGAGATTTTAATCGAATCAACTGGGTTAATTCAACTAATTAACGAATATTAATTTGAATTCTTCAAACGAGAGATTAATACAAATTATGTTTTAGCATCTGACAATACATGTTTTAATGTAACTAACGTGTTTACGGAAGATTGAGAAGAAAATCGCGAGGCAAAGTGTTCAGGACATAAACTTAACGTTGCATCGACATTAAATACAAAACGTGTGTCAATATTAATACTACAAAGTAAAAATCGTTCAATATCTGACGGTCTTTGTTGTAATATGTAATATTAGCAATGCTGATAAGCAGCACGGAGACCCATTCTATGCAATTCCATGCAAGGTGTATCAAAGTTCCGTGCAACAAGATTTTCCTTCGTGTTTACGCACGAGCACGAACCATGGACGTTCTCGGGGAAATCTATGGACCGGCGCTCAAATTTCTCTGTAATAGAGTTGTGGTTAAAATCCCTCAGCTTGATAGGGGCACGTAAACACGTTACGTAATCCAACTTAATTGCACGCGTGCCGCGAAATTCAAACGATGAATTTCGCGTGTCCCGAAAATTCGTTCGATCGTTCCATTACAAGTTTTATCGACAAAGTGAATTTGATGGTCGGGTTCAAGTCTCGGATACTTCGTCGTGTAACGAGGATTAGAGCAAGGACGTAACCGGTGTAAAAATGTCAATGATCATGGATTATCGTTGGAAGTTGTTTCGATTAAATTCCACGATATTGATCAATGGGATGAAGCTGTTAAGAAAGTTTCAAAGCGGCAACCAAGTTGTAAAACTTTCCGCGAATATTCTACAATTTATTACGCTATACATAACGAACGTTAACCCTTAGAGTGCTGACTGCTCTACCCACTCGCCTAACGGTTGCGATCGCTGAAGCTGGAATACTTTTTTTTTCTAACGTGAACTATGTTGACTGAATGCACAAGGCGCAGCAAAGTTATAAATAACACAAATTAAATAACAGAAGGAAATTATTTTCGGAAATTAATCATTTTATCAAAAACATTAAAATGTAAAACATATTTTAACTTGAAATTATATTGAGGAATCTAAATATTTGAACTTGATAGATGTAACAAAAAATATGAAAAATTTCATACTTACATTTTAAACAACAAAATATAATAAATTATATTATAATAATCACAACTTCTGCGAGTGGCAAGAATCACGACTCTTTGCGGAAGAAAAAGACTGATAGAAACAGACAGAAACAGACACGTATATTCATCTTATATAAAGATAATTATAATTATACTACGTTTGAGAATGAACAAATTGACAAACGCATATATGCGCTCGTAGCACTCAAAAGGTTAATCTCGCCTCCGCGGGAAATCATGAAAATCACAGGACCCACTCTTGCGATTCTTACAAAATTATCGGACGACTTTCGTCAAGATTCGAGGACGATCTATTCGAATTCAGTCGCTGCAACGTCCACTTGCGAATTTTCGTTCCCTCGGCCGCCGGTTCTCTCGGACACGCGTGCAAGTTTCGCCTGCTAGGGGCGACGAATAAATGAAATTTTTAGTCAAGTTGTTGGGAACTGGTTTCGAACGTGAGAGGACAGAGAACGTGGCCGGTTGGTTCTTCAGGGTCCGAGTCTCGGTTCGCCACGCAGCGCGCGCCATAGAGGGTAATCGATCCGGCGGCGCTCGAGGCCTTCCACCGCCTCATCCTTCCCGTATCATCGCCGATGCAGCGCTCGATGCAATTTACGTCCCTGCACTTTGCGTGGACGGATATTTTAGCGAAGTTCTTCTCTCCGGCCAGAGGCCGCCCCCGCCATATAGCCCGCCTACTCGCCGGCTACGTATAAAACTTTCAGACAGGGTGGAACCCGTCGACCGGATGCTTCATGCAGATATCTATACATTTATCCAGTCGACCTTTTTACGCAGGCAACCGTGCCAAGCTGCTGCTGCTGCTGCTGCTGCTGCTGCTGCTGCTGCTGCTGCTTCTGGCGAATCATGCTCGCTTTATAAGTGTTCGGTGATAAAAATGGCCAGCGCCATCGCGATACGCGTTACCGCGCCATGTGGTTGCTCGTTGTCGAGTGTTTTCCTCGACACGTTGTCTAGACACGTTGATCAACTTTACAGATTGATGGCCCCATCGTTTGTTGATCAGCGCTATTTTCGGGGCACGGAACGGGGATTGTTTGATTATTACGTCGCTCAAATTTCATTTGCTTTCGCTCGGTATAAATAGGGCCGACGCATCCGGTCTGGCTCTTGTCGATCATTGCGGACATTTATATCAGGTGCACTTTGGATACACCGGTTGTTCAATTGTTGAACTAGCTGCTTCGATGCGAACGGAATTTCTACGAGAATTGAATTCTGACGTAGCAGTCTTCACTTCAATTGTCGTCGATCATCGACAATTGATCGTTATCCAATTGTCAGTCGCGCGACGGGTGTCGGTTTCTCGGAAACGAGAAAAATTCAAACTTGGGTTATGGATCTTAAATACTGTGAGATTACACAGTCTCACTTTGCGAAGGAAATATTACACTGTCGTTACAGTGCAACATAATTTCTATCATACAGTGAAAGCGTACAAAATTGATACATAACTGTATCAATGATAATGAAAAATTGTCGATAATTTAAACTGATACAGGTTCTTTAAAAGAAGATTGTACGAGGACATGACGTACTTCAAACATAATTTTACATCAGGTCAATTTTGCGGCAGATTCTTTACATGTATTTCCATGAAACTGAAGGTGCAGAATTCGTCTGTGACACACTTTCCTTTTCACCCTGTACGTTTCATCGCTTTCGTGTCGTTTCGTACACGCTTATTCGCTCTTCGACTGGCGCAGAAACAGCGATACCCCGTCGTCGGTATTTTCGCAAATTATCGTGCTCAGTGACGTTGAACAGGAACGACAAACAGGAGAAATACGAGGATTGGTGAGGGAATGAAGAGAGAGAGAGACGGAGCCAGGCCAAGTTTGCCAATTTCGCGGTGCGATTGAGCCGACGGATGTGCTCGGCAAGACGTGAGTAAGCCGCTTTATTACCAGCCGAGCGAAAGTTAAGTCCGCTTTTCAAACCCTTCGAATCTTTCTTCAAGTATCGATTAACTTCTCGACTGCGAGGCTTAGAGCGCCTCGCCTTCGAACACAACGAACACCGCGGGGCCGTGGGCGCCGGAATTTTCAAGAATTTCCGGCGGGGGAGGAGCCTGGAGGGGAATTAGAGAGCTCGTTGCCGTTCGGGAGAACGGTTCCGACGTCCGGAAGACCCTTTAATTTATTTAACTTCGCTCCGCGCGAGCATCCGGTTGCTAACTTCGCTAGATAACGCCTTGACAAAGCGACGCAGATTTGGCCTTTCGACAGCGTTCCTCCTCCCCTGCGCTGCTGTTCTCTTCGACTTTTATTTTCGTCGGCGAATCCGATTTCTTCCTCGTTCGCCGCCGAGATTTTCAACCTTCGTCGCGAGCTTCTGCTCGGAAATTACGCGACGATGGGTGATTCCGACAATTTCGACAACGGGACAACGGAATCGCTTGGGCAATATCATGTTCACTGTCAAGGCTGACTAGGTTTGGGTTAGGTTTACGTGCTGCAATTGGAAATTTCGAAACATTTAGAGTGCTTATAGTTCGCAGATATAAATCAGACAGTTAGAGAATTCCCACTAGGCCCTTAAATTTCAATCAATCTCAAGTTTTTCAATTTGCAATGACAATTTCCATGTCGAACGAACTCGTGGAGTCAGCGAAATGTTTCCCAGAGAATGATGGTGATAAACAATTTTGAAAATCATTCTCATACTTTCTCACACATCCTCCGTTCTACAACTCCTCCTCAGAGTCTTTTGAAAAAGGGCAAGCCAAGATCTCGTTGTGAAAGAGGAAATCGAGATGTGACTGATCATTTTACTATTTTAATCATTCGTTCAGTAGTCACTCATTCGGCTAATTGCAAGTGTTCAGACTTGTACCCATTGCTATCCACGCATAGTACCCATACTCATGACCTACTTATCTCACAAATTTATCCCCGTTTCTTGTTCAACTCCGTCGATGTAAATCTCGCTGGAGCAACGCCCGAACGAATTGAAAGAATTTATACGGAAACGTCCCGCGGAAGATAAGAGGAATGCTCGGCAAAAGGATGGAAACAGCGAGAGTTCGAGATGTATGGGTCCGGAAAGAGGGAGCAGCGCGTGATGGATCGGTGGGCCTCGTGGCGGGGGACGTAATAATTTACCAAAGAGATGCCAGGAGATGGAAAGGGTGCCGCGACAACGACAGAGCGCAGGAGGAGTGGCGAGGCGTCAACGACGCGCCGGAATCCGGAGTATTCGTCGAACCGGCCACCGATGCCAGCCGATGAAAGGAGGAACTTCGATCGTTTATCACCCGGCGTTTCGAGGCCAAAGTTTCGCCCAAGTTAAACTGTTTGGACGAGCACCAGGCACGCGGATTATAGATCCAAATCGTCGATTGTTATCGTCCTGGCTGAACTTCCCGCGCTTTAATCCACCAACATCTTTGAGGAGCCGGGGCTTCGTGACCGTGCGGTTTCCCCCTCCTCGAACCGGTGTTCACCTTCTAACAATAATCAAACAATGCCCGTTTTTATCACTGAAAGTGATTTTAGTGGGGATAACCCGGAAAGTCGGGCCTCTTCAGGTGTAACGCTGATGCAACGAAAATTAGCGATTGGTTGATTTGGGTCACGTGATTCGCGAGGGGGCGTGGAGTAGACCTCGAGTAGGAGTGGCGTTGTCTGTAATTTGTTTTGTATCGATTCAAATGTTTGCGTATCAATAAAATTTTATGGCAAAAAATCTTCAGTCTTCGTTTCCTAGTCGGAACAGTTGCTTCTGGGCCTTTCAGTGTTCCTTTCGTCGCCACGCCTGTCGATCCTTATTCTTCGCTTTTTCGCGCGAATCAATTCATCCCTCGGTCGAAATGTTCAATCGTGTTTTATTCAAGACATCCTTCTTATCTCAGCTTTGTCTTCTGTTCTCTGACTTCGCGACTCTCCCGTTAAAGCCGCGAGCGTGAGCGTAAGATCGAACAGTAGCACGCAAGGGTTTTCAAATTCTCGAGGTAGCAATCGCGGATGAAAGGATTGTTGAGGGATAGGGATGGTTGTTTGACAGATGTTCGTGGTTCTTGAAAGAAACTACGAGTCGTATTTGTGTCAGTGATAAATCTTCAATGGAGGTATACTCCGTAAATGCAGAATCGTTTGAGTTTCTGAGTTTGGCGCTGTGATTCTAATTTGGCGTTCTTTCCTCTCCTTGGAGAGTTTGATGATCTTCTTTCGTCGTGTCAAGAGAGTCACCTACCTTACTCTATCTTATTGAATATATTTTATTAAACTGTAAAAAAGTAATAATTTGTTAATTGCACTTCGTCTCGATATCAGTTCAATATCTTGTACTAGACTGATTCTTTTCAATATCCAGTGTCTCCTACTAAATTTTTAGTGAATAATAGTGAATGAATTTTGTGATCAAGATATTCGAATCTCTCCTATTAGATAGATTTCACAATTTTGCAATTTCTCGAGCATTTACAGATTTGAATCCCCTCGGAGTTAACACAGTCCCCTCTAGCTTCTTGCGTTTGCATTTTCGCCTTTTCTTGGCACGGTTTTCCAGGAACGTGGTCAACAAACGTACGGAAACAGGGCTCCTCGACGTCGTCGCAGGAAAAGAAAAGAATTCCAACGTCGTCGTGGGCCCGTCGTCGAGTAGGTCGGTGTAATTAATCAAATCACGGAAGAGGCGTGACGCCGGCTTTGAATATTCAGCTGGCCGATATGGCGTCGAAAAAAGAAAAAAGAAGAAAAAAAAGAAATCGACCGTTGTACGTACATGTGTTCGTTTAATCAGGTAATGACTTTCTCCACGCACAGGGGACGCGGATGGATCCTCGTGCCCTCGTTCCCTCTCGCGCGACACCTTCTAGATACCCGGAAGGGGATTCACTCTCCTGGCTGCTTCAATTAATTCTACTATGCACACGTGTAATTTCGCCGTGTTTCGGGGTAATTGTTAGATCTACTTACGTGACAAGCACGTTCTTCACGATGCATAATAATCACTGTGCATTTTCAATGCACCCTTCCAGGGTGCAAGTTTCTGAAGAATATCTGGACTCTTTCTTTTTCTCTTCTTTTTGCCCTCTTCGTTTCTGTTATTTCGGTCGTTCGATTCAACAATTTCGCGAACAACGAAATGCAAAGTAATATGCGTTTGATGTATTGACGGGTGATTGTCCTTTTTGACAAATGGAATAAAAAAATTCGTTATTTTTTCGCGTTTTGTCGAATGTTTCCTTTCGAGTATTGAAACATTTGGCTCGCCAAACACAATATTGGACAAATGTTTTATTGACAATTAAAAGTAGATTGGTGAAAGTACGCCGACATTGCTCGCGCGACGCAAACTAATTGAATATCACGAAAACATCGTCCAGATGTTCAGTCGTATCGTAACCGTGATGACACGAATTTATAACAATTACTTTTCAAAGTAATACCTTTTCTTTTAAATCCATAGGCGAGCAATAAGGGAAGTGACTTGAAGCTATTTATAATTGAAAAGGGGGTATAATAATTTTTAACAATTAGCACGCGCACGTGTTTAACCCCAATTGCAGTATCAACTGCAGCTGCGACGCAAAAAGCACAGTTCTCATCTGATTACCAAAGTTAAGCTACATTAGCCACAGTTACAGCTGAAATGGCCAACTATCCACGAACTCCGCTCGGCCATTATTTGGCCCGGTAACCGCAACAGCAGTATTAACATAACGAACGAAATAAACCGGCCTGCAATTATAATAACTTATCGCATAATTCGCGTGCCATTTGTGATCGTTGACAATTTCAACCATGAATTTCTCTAGAGGATATTTGAAGATAGTCAAAGTGATTTTTCTTGTCTCGAAGTAATGACAATTTCATATTTTGCTCGTACGTTTCATCAATTTCATGTTCTTTTCGCTATGAACATCTATAGTTTGTATTATTCGTATTATGATTGTCTTTGTTTTATTATATCAAAGATATAGGAATAAAATATTAGAAGGCTCGAAATTCCAAGAAGGAAACACGTTGGTCATCCGTCATTAGTGACCAGAATGGCTTCAAACGTATCGAATGAGCAAAAAAAAAAAAAAAAAAAAAAAAAATGTCGAAAGAAACTAAATTTTGAACATCGCAGCTAACTAGACGATATTATGAAATAAAAAATGGAGTGTTCGACAGTTGAAGATTTTAATTGAAGCCGCAAAATTAACCTTGACCTTGAATTTCAAAGTCGAAATTTTGTTTCTTTTTCTGCATTGCATTCCACTCATCGAGAAGATGAAACTTTTAGCGACCTAATAGTTCTCTTGAAAAGTGGCAAAATTTTCTTCGACCCTTAACAGCGACTTTACGGTTCAGAAGCCGAAGAACGAAAAACAACAAAAAAGTCACAGAAGGTGGCAATCTGCATCTCGTTCATGCTGTAATGATCGAAATTTTCTATAGGGATGACAGAGTCTTTCATTGACTTCCTTCCTCGTGTGAAATCCACAGAATAATTCAATTTCCATTCTGAATGATTCGTAGGTGTAACCTATTGAGCATGACAAATGGAGATGGAACGCGGTGCTAGTGAGATTTACTCGTCGGCAAACAAGGAGCACGTTTAAGCTCAAACATCACTGTTACCGGATTCAAACATAACACATCTTGCGATCCGTTGACAAATCTGAACCATGCTAGTTCCATTTATTGATATATCAATAATATATATACAGGGTGAGTCGCGTAACTCGCGCACCTGAAGTAACTTTTAAATTACGCCTTTAAATTAATGAAAAATTGTTGATACAAAAGTTGTATGGTTTTGAGGTAGGCAAGATATGGCAAATTTTTGCGCGAGTTTCGAAATTATATTAAATTCAAAGTCACACTGAGCAATAACTATATAAAGAAAGATAGCGATTTGATTAAACGATTTACTGGTACCGAGTAAACGGAGTCTCCGATCGATTCTCTCTTTCCTCCCTCAGCCCTCCCTAAGATCGTTCGCAGCGAGTATAAGTAAAAGTTGCTCGTTGGCGGCCGAGCAATTTCGCCTACACCAGAATGAGAAAAAGAGAGAGAGAAAGCAGCGATACCTGCGACACCGTTCGTAAGGAAACCTCGGCGATATCGCGAGTTATACTCGGTCTCCGCGGGAAGTACCGGTCGTGGTATCGGTGGGAATAACATCGGTGGCGGCGATCGTGCCGATCTTAATTACGTAACCTCGGCATTTATCTCGGTGGCGAACGAATCGCGCGGGATTCAAGTGTTATCTAGCCTGGCAATTAAGCGGCGGCGCGCTAGAAAGAGAGAGAAGCTATTAACTCGCGGGTCCGTGGCCTCGAGTCCTCGCCTCGGTTTGTTGCTACACTGCCGCGATAATGGTGAATTAATAGTGGCGACTGTTTAGGGAGAAGAGGGTAGCGTGGCAGCGCTTCGCCAGGGGTAAAAGTTCTCGATATCCGTCCTCTCCGTTCTCGTCATCGTCTTTCTCTCGCGAAGAACGCAGGAACCGCGGAGACGGCAGACGGTTAATTAAGGAAAACCGTTAACTAGGGGAGAGCGACTTATCTGCGACGATTGGCTGCTAAGTTACTCAACGGAGCAAATGTTTCAGAGTTTCAATCAGCTTCCACCCCCCTCTCTCTATCTCTCTTTCCGGTTTTCTCCTCTCCTCCGTGGAACAGCTACTTTGCAGTCGTTGCCATAAGACGCTCTTGAATGCGATTATAATAAATTCCCCCCGTTGAAAGTTGCCGAACCGCTCGAATCCGCTTTCGATGATAATAGGTAAGACAGAAGGAGGATGGATTCCCGCCGGTGGAATTGCCTTTCAATCCCCTCCGTTGCCGGAATTACAATTTACATGACAAAACTCGAGGCATCTTGTCCACCGCGTTGCACAAAGGTCGTCCGAAATGCATCCAAATCTTCCTGGTAGCTTTTTCCTTTTTATTACTGAAAGTGATTTTAGCGGGGGTAACCCAGAA
>KQ435740.1:529730-543713 GCA_001276565.1 Melipona quadrifasciata
CTTGGCTTGTTTCAGGTGGCTGCGTAGATTCTTCGGTGACTTTATGCAGGCAAGTTCTCTCCCTTTTTTTCTACACTCTTAATCATTGATCTTCGTCGGTAGTTTTATTATACGAAGTCTAAACTGCAGCTAAAGCGGAATGGCTTTTAATTTCCCTCGAGCGTACGCGGAGAGCGTAACCGAGAGGTATAATAACGAAGAATTGTCGATAATTTAAACTGATTTTTACTTCGTAAAATGCCGATCACGATCTCACTTGGCCTCGTTTTAAAGCGCGTGAAATTTCTACTTTGACGGACTTGAATTTTTTTCTTCTCGAAGCTCTTTTTTTTCAGAAACGTTAAAAAATTTCCTCTTTTCAGTTAGATCCGCTATTATTTCGAAGATTGAACTCTTCCCTTTAAAGTTGAATGTCAGGATTAAGTGACAAAAAATTCCAGAAATACTAACGTTTCGTCGCCTAATGTTTCTTCAAAGCTCAACGAGATGGTGCACAAGAATAGTACAGCGAGTTTACGAAATTTTAATCTTCAGTATCGTGGTAGATTTATTTATAAAAAAGTTTTTTTAACGTTTCTATTGATAAAAAGTATCTCTGCTTTCCTACACGCTTCGAAGAAACCAAACTCGCGACCGTCAATGTAGAGACTTCGCAACTCACGTCGCTTTAAATTACCGTACAATTTTTCATTGCCACTGGTAGAATTTTGCTGCTCGCTGCAGATACCAAAACTCGTCTCCCCGATACCAGAACTTCGTCGTTGGGTGTCTTAACGTAGCTGCCGTTATTCGCGGAAGTTTCACAGTCAGCGAAAAATAGTTGGCGGGAAAACAATTTACAAAGTGGAAATCGCAATGAATAACGTATGAAGCCGAGCTGCGTTTATTCCGCATCTCGATAACACGGTCCAATGACACACCGCGCGTTATTCCATGCATCACTGCGAACGAATTAAAACTCTATCTCTTATGCAACGTGCATGCAGCTCGCGTGTGTTCCGCTCGTTTGGCCCACATAGACACAAATGTGCTTGCGGATTCAAGAGTGTCTACGAGTGAAATTTTATCATAATTAGTGTCATTCAAACTGGCGAGTATGAGCTACTGAGCACGACTATCGAAACATCTAGCCCCTTTCTATCCGCGAAATGAGTTTCATCCCCGATCTGCGATCGAGATCTCGTTCGCAGACGGAAAGGATTGAAAGAAGTCAAACTGACTGTAGAAAAATTTTCGAGAAAATGCTTGTGCCCTGCATATTCATAAGATATAAAATAAATATATTTAAAAAAACATAATCATATAATTTTCCATCCATTACTAGCGTAGCTCACCCGTTTTAAAAACGAGGATTCATTATTTTAATTATGTTAGTGGTTTGTGTTTAAATTCTTTTATAATAATTATAGATTTAACGAGGTTGGTTTATTCTCTTTTTTTCCCTCTCAATGCTTTCAATTCTGTATTTTTTTTATTTTTTTTATTTCATAAGCAGTGTGGAAAATTCCTGTTTTTAAATATTTTTTTTTACGCTTTACAGTTATCGATTTCCTGTTATTTCCATTGAAATCTTTTGAAAAATTCACAATTTCAAATTCCGTTAATTGTTAAGAGGACTTCAAAACTTTCGATTATGTGAAAAATCAGTCAATTCAGCCAAAATGAATATATGATGCGAAATCAACCCTTCTCAAATCTTCGGCAATATGAAAGAAATTTTTTTATCACTGAAAGTGATTTTAGCTGGAGTAAAGAAAATCGGGCCTCTTCAGGTGCAACGCTAATGCAACGAAAATTAGCGATTGGTTGATTTGGGTCACGTGATTCGCGAGGGGGCGTGGCGTAGACCTCGAGTGGGAGTGGCGTTGTCTGGTACTGAGCGATCGCGCCTGTAATTTGTTTCGTATCGCTTCAAATGTTTGCAGATCAATAAAATTTTATGGCAAAAATGTCGTCTTCATTTCCTAGTCGGAACAGTTGCTTCTGGGCCTTTCAACGAGACGAATCGTACTGGGGTACAAGTCGTGTTTTTTTGTTCTTTGTTATTAACCGACCCAAACGAAAATTGGACATTTCGTGGGATAAACGACGCCTCGCCGATCGATACCGCGCCGCTGAATGAAAACGCGGGATCCCATTGACTGGGCAAGCATTTCCGGTGTTTCGTGAAATGCGGATTTCCTTGCGGCGAGCGCCGCTTTTCCAGAAATATGATTGAACGTGAATTATTCAAATATATCAGCCGTGGGGTTCGCGTTTTACGTCTCCGACACCGCGATATCCGACAAAGTGCCGAAAGCTATCGGTATCCAATTCGAGTAAATATAGAGGAAAAGAGAGAGAGAGAGAGAGAGAGAAAAGAAAAATTTAGACGCGCGAAGAAATAAGAACGGTGGAGGAAATAGATGGACGGATGGATGAAGAGGAGGAACAAGGGGAGAGAGGCGAAAATTATTTGCGGGATGGCTTGACAGAGCGGGACGGGGATGCTCGAGGGAAACGAGGGCGTCGACGCCGTATTCTATTGAACTTTCGTATCAAAGTAGGAAAGAATTGTCCGTATCGTTGTGCTAACGATCCAGCCGAGTCGTCGTTCCGAGTCCCTCGGATTTACCCGGAGAATATTTTCTCCAGGCTGGCTGCGACGCAAATCGTTCCCAAAATATATATCGCCGGGCATCGCGCGTTCTTCTAATGGACTTAATTAGACTACCGGTGGAATTTTATTCCGTTCTCCTGAAAGAAATGTGTAAAAGTACGAGAAGAGAAAGGAAGAGAGAGATACACTATGTTTGTGGAATGAAGAGTATTACCGTGTTAAATCGAGAGGGCGTTTCGCTTAACCTCTTCACGGACGAATTTTTACCTTGAGTTATAACAAAGAAATTTAATTTAATTTCGTTGTACTTTTTACACGTTTATTTTTGCGAATGGGAGCTTTTTTATTAAATTACGTAAATTAACTGTCCACATATGTGGCTATAAGGTTAAACCAAGTAGCACAGAAATTATACATTTAATTTATTTGTGCATATTATGGAAATATACATATTTTATATATACAATTTATTTACGCGTATATCACTAAAACTGGTTGAAATTTATAATTTTCTAGAGTAATTTTGTAGATTTACAATGCTACAGTGTTTGGAAATTTGAACAATTTTTCTGATACGTAGAAATAAACGTTTCAAAACAAATATTGTACTATAAAAAATTTTTCTTATCCCATGCACTGTAATTTCTCTGTTTGCGCGAAAATTGCATGTAATATTTATATTTCAATTCCCGGTAGTACTAGAGTTAAAAGTGAAAGTGTGACAGTTTATATCTAGAACGTATATTCGAATTGTAAATCGAATACTAAACGTCTCTTCTCTAAAGTCATCTGCAAAATCAAATCACAGAGATATTATTGGATTTATTTGAGTTAACACGACAGAGTAGATTCATGTTCAACGATTTTTAAAATTAATATCTACATACCTCTCGACGATATCTTCATTGAAAAATTTGAAAATTTTCACTTTTCACAGCTTCACAACACGTCTGAAAAGAAAATATATATACATATCCGCTGCGTAAACGAGTCAAATTTCATTTCAAATTTCAATTGAACGGCGATCGAATTTAGATATTCGTATTTTGTCGAAATTAATTCGATCGATAAACCGAGTGTACAGCGGAGCATGTACATGCTACAGTATATGCCATTATTACTTTAACGGTGGTTACTCGCATACTCCCGATCGTTACTTAGTTCGAAATTCTTCGGCAGTAGTATCTACCCCCTGTTCGCCATTACACGTGACACTGGCGCATGTTATAAACTTGATCAGAATTGCCCAATACATCAAAAACACTATATCCTATTATACTATCTAAACACAGATTCTACTTCGGTGTCCTCTTAGTCATAATATACCCGTTATGGCATAATCATTTTGCAAATTAGATTATCAGCGCAGTGTTTCGGAATTCAATTAGAAATAATTGCGGGTAACTTGAAATACCGTCGAAATATAATATTAACATCATGTTATGATATTGCAACACATAGTCGTTACAATTATTAATACATAATCATGTACATAATGTACAATTGTAATTATGTACAATAATTACTATATATGAAGATGATTTCACCTCAGAGTCGCAGGTTTAGAATAAAATTGTTTCATCTTAGATTTCAAAAATTTATCGAGCACCAATTTTTCACGAAACATATTCAAACATGTTCATTTTCCTGGAAACGAAGCTTTAAATAAATAATTTCACTCTACACTTTCCAATTCGATTTTCTCACGGGAACAGCCTGTGTAATCATCATAAGTATTGCAACGTGCAATTTTGCAATTGTATGGTGCATCCTTCGAGCTAATGGCGCGTCTTCAGTCTTGAACTCCTGTAAACTCCAACCATTAACAAATTTCACGACGTGAGATATATTTATCCATTTCTCCCTTCTCCAATTTGTACGAAGCACCAGTTCAGGAGGAACCTCTTTCATTGCTACATGTTATCACTGAAAGTGATTTTAGTGGAGCCAGAAAATCGGGCCTCCTCAGGTGCAACGCTAATGCAACGAAAATTAGCGATTGGTTGATTTGGGTCACGTGATTCGCGAGGGGGCGTTGAGTAGACTTCGAGTGGGAGTGGCGTTGTCTGGTACTGTAATTTGTTTTGTATCGATTCAAATGTTTGCATATCAATAAAATTTTATAACAAAAAAATCGTCTTCATTTCCTCAGTTAAAATAGTTGCTTTCAGTGAGACGAATTGTACTAAGACACAAGTCGTACAGTTTTTCTTTTCTACGTCGCTTTGCTTAATCCCGGTTCGAGCCGCATCGGTTCTCATCTTCCTTGTAGAATGGAAAGATAAACTATCCATAAAGAAGTTCGTGTATGTATATGTTTCGGCGTGTGTCGACGTGAAATATCTCGTCTTGGATGCACTGCGCAGATTCGCGGGGCGGCAAAACAATGCCCGAAGCCGTTTCACGGGTCAAGGAGCCGCGAACCGGCCAGGTGAGAGTCCACGTGTGCTCGAGGAAGTCACGTTTTCGCACGTGGGGGCCAACACATTCATCATAAAAAGCTCGTTAAGGCGCCACTTGTTGTCCGGGGATGGGCCTCGAGCGTTTCGACGTGTCTACCGCGGGCCACTCACCTCGTCGGAGTACCGCGTCGTTTTCTACCTGCTAAATTGAGGATAAAATTGCCCGCGGTGGATCACCTCTTCCGTATCCTCGTTGCACGTGCAATATATCGCCTGGCGCGTCCTATACGTCGTCAAGTGCACCTCTCTTTCTCTTCTTTCACTTTTTCTCCTCCACCCTTCTTTCGTCCTCTCTCTCTCTCTCTCTCTCTCTCTCTCTCTCTCTCTCTCTCTCTCTTTTCCAGTCTTCGCTCCATTTTCTAGCAATTTGACGCGTCTTGGCGATATTTCTTTGTGAGAACAAGTGTTTCGTTCTCCTTTTTTTCCCTTTTTTTTTTTTCTTTTAAACGAACGTGTTCCTGATACATTTACTCGATAAGATTGCAATTCGAACTCACGTCATATCGTGTACTATCGCGTCTGCAAATCAAGTCATGCCAAGTAGCAGAAAAACGTACATTACAAAAAGATCTTAACTGCATCAGGGTGCAACAGTTTAAATCTCGGATGAAACGCTGCCGGTTTAGGAAATTTTAAAAAAGAAACTCTCGTTTTTCGAAAAGAAATAACTTTTTTAATCCAAAATGTGTACTAACGCCTGTAGACATTAGTCGAATTTAAGAATTTAAAAAAGAGAATAAACACACGATATTTGTGAAGAATTCGTGAAATCTCCATTAAACGTTTTCGTCAGCTTCGGAGAAATCTTTCTTCGAAAAATCTATCAAATTTGAAATGACGTTAGAGTCAACTGATTTTCAAAATTATACTGAAAATCGTTCGGCGATGTTTCTTTAGAAATCCGTCAATGTCTAAACGATATTAAAAATCATTCAATAACATTTCTTCCGAAAACCTGTCAATTTTGAAATAATATCAAAGACCATTCAAGAGTACTTCTTTCAAACTCTAGTAATTTTTACAAAATGAAATTTCTGAAATAGTCTGTCAAGCTTTTTTCACGTCTCGAATCTTTTTTTTTTTTTTCCTTCCAAACGTTCTCTATGCAACTTGGAAAAAAATGCTCGGGATTATTATTCAATATAAGTTTAGAAATAACATAAATTGCTCTCACGAAAGCTGTCTGAAACTTTTGGAATCGACGTCTCATTTTTAACCTCACTTGCTTTGCTTCTCTCCGATATTCTTAGACAGGCATCACTTGTTGCAATTGTAACATTATTTCAGACATAAAACGTCTGAAACGTTATTTACAATTTATAGTTATTTAACGTTCAACCCAAAGAAACGCGGTTTAAAGTTCGATTCAAAATCTCACAGAATTGCAAATTTGCTTTCTGCTTGAACCTCTTGCGAAGCGAAGATTCTTACTCCTGTAAGGCGAGGCCTGCCATAAACCGTGCAGAAAAGTGCAACAATAAAATTTATACCCAGCGGCGCTTTAACCACTATGAATAAATTCGAGTTTCGAGATTCAATCTCTTCTTCCGTGTAAAGAACAGCATCACAGGAGATGTTTACAATTCTCTTCGACTGACAATATGAGAAACAAGCGAGCCACTATAGTATTCGATACGTATTCAAAAAAATGACACGCGCGAAGTCCATAGGGTGACAGTCAAGTTTCCGTTGGGTGATGGTCCTACTTTTAAATCTCGAAGCAAGAAATATTTAGTTGATAATAGAAGAAACATTTCGCAGAAAAATGAGTTTTTAATAGTGAATCATTTTTAAATCAAGCATACTAAACTCGATACCAAATAACAATAGTACAGTGAATTTTTGAATTATTTTGAAGTAGTCAAAAAATACATAATATTGCAATAGCTATTTGTCATATGTTGAAAAAACATTAAGAATCTCGTTGCAAGTTCCCTAAATTTGTGTTGAGAGATGAAAAAAAAATGTTTGACAACGCTGAAACACGTACGTGTGATGAACTTGACAAACAGAATAAAAAGCGCAAAAAAAGAGGATAAATAAAAAGCGAAAACATAAAAAAAGAAGCATAAAGACAATAAAATGGCTAAGGATTCATGGCAAAAAATCTGCTCGATTTGCTCTCGGCGATCGTGTTAAATCGTAGCTGAACGTTGCTAGCTGAGACAAAGGGTTGAATCCTGAAAGTCTCTTCTCGAAAATTTCTTCGACACGCCTGTCCGAATTAACACCACGGTCGACGAAGATCAGTCCTGTCGACAAACGGATTTACACGTTGGTTAATTCGTCTCGAAAGAGCTCGAAAGATCGAGTTCGAAAGTTACGTCGCGAAGCAACGGACCGTGCAACGTCTGATCGTTCGTTCGTGCGTGCGGTTTCGCGTGAGAATCGAATTTTTCCCGCGGAACACGAAGATTAATCTCAACCGCAAACAGGCGGCTAACACGCGACGCGGCCGTCCAACAAGAACAGCTTTCACCCGATCGTCGCCGCACATTTCTCCGTTGCCGTTCGATAAACGGCAATTATCGATCGAAAGTTCGATATACACGTACGTACGATACGGGCGCGATTTCAAACGAACGGGCGATTCGATCGGGGTTGGTAAAGATAGTTCTGTCAAATAGAAACGTAGATTTCGAAATGGAAGGGAGGAAGGCAGGGGAGAAAAAAAAGCGCGATTGAAAAATATAATCGAACGATACATTCGCCGTATCCCGCAAGATAAACCCGCGCGGCGCCCGTTTCAACTCGCTTCTCGCAATCGACATTCATTTTCAGTTAACGAAAAGGAAAAAAAAAAAAAAAAGAAAAAAGAAGAAAAAAAAAACATACGAACAGAAGCTAAATTAATACTACCCTTCCTCTTTCCGCTTTTTTCCTCCCCTCCCAATCGCACGTCGGTGTTCGCTACGATTCCCGATTCCCCTGTTTATTTGCAGCAGATATTAATATCTCTAATTACAAAGCAATCCGTTATTTACACGACGGCGTACTATTTGCGCGATTGTATTTAACGAACGGCCTCGAAATATTGATTCGCGCTGCCATTTTTGGTACGCGGACGATTCTGTCGTTCGAAAGGTCGGGTCGGTCGCGTCTCCCCTTTGATCTAAAGGTTTTCAAGCTTCTGTTCGTCCCTTGGTGTCGTTAGTTTCGACGATCCTCCCTTCGAGAGGAAAGAAAAGAAAAAATAGACAGAGAAAATGTGAGCGAAAACGAGACGACAACCGAACGAAACGAAAATCGGATTAAAAAACAAAAGAGATGGAAAGGTTTACGAGGCTCGGCCGCTTCCAACCAGAGGCCGTGATCTCTGGCGGCTTTGAAATCGGCGTTTCACAGGCGAGGATCCACGCGTGGCCGTGGCAGTCGTAGACTCGGCTGCCTTTTTTATCATCCATTTTGTCAGAGCGACAGAAACGGTCGGCCTGCGCCGCTCTGCTAGATGGATATAAAATGGGTAACGCGGCTGGAACGATAACACAGAGGGCTCCGTGCGGCGTGGCGCGTTCCATTTCGCCTGAATATCGAGTGGCGGCAGCGGGAGCAGTCGACTTTTCGATTGTGTGTTATTGGGTGCTTTCGACGCGTCCGACTTTCAGCTTCGACGTCGAACCCTAGAGGGGCGAAAAAAAAGGAAAGAAAGAAAGAAAGAAGGAAAGAAAAAGGCAGGGAAACTTTGCGCGCGTTCCATTTTCGCGCAACGCGTACACGCTCCGAAACGCGAAATAAGACGGAAGTTTTCGAGTCCCGAGACACAATGCCAACTTTCATTCCTCGAGCTCGCTTACCTTTGGCTACCTTACATCTTCCTTTCCTTCTCTCTCTCTCTCTCTCCTTTTTTTAAAGTCCTTTGTGAAGCTATTTCCTCGTTTCCTGTTTCCTCGATTCCGAGATTGCGCGTGTACGTATTTCACGGTGCAACAGTCCCGAGATAAATTTCTTTTTTCAACAATGCGGTGTACGAAATATGAGAGTTTTGTTTGCGGGACTTCGATTGAAGTTTCGATTGTTTCTTCGACTGACGTCTGTCTTCGTATCTTACTTCCAATCGTAACCTAACCCGAACCTTCCTCGAAACTGAAAGACATTACAGACAGGAGGACTCGTCGTGCAACGTTTCTAATCGGCGTCGATCGAATCGTACGTCGTGCACGAACGTTCCGGGACGTTGATTTTCATCGGTCGACGGTGTGCAACGTCTGGAGGAATAAACGTCTGTTTGATAAATAAACGCGGGACAAGCGTGGCGACAACGACGTCGACGAGGGTGACTAGGCTGAATTCGGGGCGAAACGGGACAGATTTGACGTCAATGAGGGAGAAACAGAGTAAAGTGGAGCAGCGTTCTTTCGCGATCGTAAATTTTTATCGACCCGGGGCAAACTTTGACCCTTCGGCTATTCCACGGGTAGTCCGTCCGGGGGGTTTGATTAACCCGACGCTGATGGCGCTTTAAATAGTAACCGTCACGGAGAGCGTACCATTCTCCACGCGTCCTCGATTCTTTCCTTTCGATCAAAACTCGTACTCACGTTCCATAGCGAGGCCAATCTTTTATTAGTTACGTAAAATTAACACTCGGATAGTGAAATACTTGGACTGTTACAATTTCGTAAAAAAAACTGCACGACTTGTACCCCACTACGATTCGTCTCATTGAAAGACCCAGAAGCAACTGTTCTGATTAGGAAATGAAGACGACTCTTTTGCCATAAAATTTTATTGACATGCAAACATTTGAATCGATAGAAAGCAGGCGCGATCGCTCAGTTGCAGACAACGCCAGTCCTACTTGAGATCTAGCCCACGCCCCCTCACGAGTCGCGTGACGCAAATCAACCAATCGCTAATTTTCGTTGCATAATTTCGACTTCGAGTAGGAGTGGCGTTGTCTGGTACTGTAATTTGTTTTGTATCGATTCAAATGTTTGCGTATCAATAAAATTTTATGGTCATTTCCTAGTCAGAACAGTTGTTTCTGGGCCTTACAGCGAGACGAATCGTACTTGAGTACAAGTTGTGCAATTTTTCCTTTTTTTCCTTCGTGCAATACTTGCGACTGTTGTTACGAAAACGATCGAAATGGCAAGATATTCAATGGAATACGAGAGAACAGAGAAAAGTTTATATTCTTATTTTCTAGTTAGTGTTGCAGATATAACTGTGATAAGCCTCAAATGACGTTTCCAAAGCTTAAATAAGAAAAAAAAGAAAAGAACTAGGCAAGGCATGGTTCGAGGCACAATTCGATTTTCTACTTTCCAGAGAAGAAACGGGCTCTTGCGATGAACGCAGCCTCACGACGAAACGCGATTTTCGATTAGACGTCGAATATCTGCCAGAGACTCGCGATCTTCGGATAACGCGCGAATCTCGTTCAATTTTTCAACGCGGGGAGGCAATTCTGACAGACGTAAATATATAGTGTTTAGCGGACGGAGGCTGGCTGAGGAAGCGCGCGGACTCTCTCGATCTATTCTCACTGGAGGAATTTCATTATGCGCCGATGCGCCATTGCTCTATTTACATAATTTTAATGGATCACGGCGGGGGAATTAAAACACCTCGGCCCGATTCAACCAGGGGCCCGTTACGGTTGAGAAGCGCTGGAACAAAGATAAAGTAGCGAATGGAACGTCGGCGGGGACACAGTCGCGCCAAATTTGGAGAGGAAAATGAAATGTAAACTGGGACGCGAGGCGTTTATTTTCCCCGTTCTTTTGCCTCGTCCTGCTCCTTCCTCTACAGCCATTCTTTATCGTTGCTAAACAAAAAAAAAAAAAAAAAAAAAAAGAGAAACAAAAAGAAAGAAAAAATGCCGTGACAAGGAGGTCAGTTTCTCGAATTAATTATTCACCCTCCATTATTGCTGGTCACCGAGATACTGCCGAGTGGATTTTCCTTTCACGTGCCACAACGTGCTCCAAGTCTCAGTTCCGTCAGACTTTGCCAATAAAGCAAGTTATCAATAGTTCGGGAAGCCGTTTCGAGTGAAGAATGTTTTACACATAATTGGTCGATTCGTCGAGCATTGATTTATACTCGTTCGTACTGGTTTACACAGATTGCTCAAAGTGGTCTTTTCTCTCTATGTACGCAAGTGACTGTACTTCCATTCGCCGATGATAATTACAGTTTCTTTGACTCCCGCTGTATCAGGCTCACACATCTGATGTCAATCTTTTGGCCTGCACGAGATCGAGAATGCTTTCAAGTGAAAGCCGCGAACCGCTGCCGTGCAACAATTGCCTGTTCCAAGCTCTCGAGTTCGGCTCTCTGTCGGGAAAATAAAACGCTTCGCGGAACGTCATGGATCCACAAGTCCGCGTCGGGCGCTTCTCGTCGAAGTAATTCGATTGAATCGTTGAATCTGGGAATCAAGCTGCAACTTCCTTGAACTGTGCGCGCAACGCTCGTTTCCAAAACGCTCAAGATGTCTCCCGTCCAAGCACGGTAATGCCGTTAATACGCACCAGCGAGGGCGAGAGCGTGGAAATTACTCGCGATTACGACCGCCAGAGGCGGCCCTTGAAAACAGCGAATCCATACGTCCGTCCAGGCCGTAATGGCCAACGTGATTTTCGCCGACGAGACGGGACGGCCGTCGCGTCGCGAGAAACGTGCCTCGAGCGTGCTCCAGAAACGCGCATCTCGTTATTTCGCGATCGACGATTCGACGATTTGAGGAAATTGCTGCGGAGTCCCGCGCTTCCCGCGAATCGTTTTGTTCAATGTTCGCTCGGGCGAGCCCCTGGACGAACCTCGAGCACGACGTTCGTTTTAATGGAGACACGTAAGTAATTGTTGCTAAATGGAATCGTTATTTCCCCCCGTCGCGTGTCTCGTTCAACTCGTTGAAATTCCAGATCCAGTAGCGTAAGTTCAATCGCGACTTACACCGAGAGCATCGAAACATTTCCCAGAAAGTACATTGAAATAATCAAAACAAAAAATGAATCGCACTACAAATATCAAACTAATATCATTTATTTGTTCGTATTTTCTGTAACCGAACGGTTCGTCGAAATGTGAGCTTCGACGATAACGAAGACTGGTAAGAAGATAATTTCTTACCAGTCTTCACTGTAAATGAATGTAGCATTGAGTTTGGATGGAAATAGAAAGGGGCTGGCGGAAGAGGCGGCTGATTGAGAAATATTTGCGATATTTCTGGCGGGACTGTGGAAATTTTAAACACCGGAGAGTGTGAAACTTCATTTCACAACGCGAGCGTGACAACTGGAGTGAAATCTTGTTGTCCTCTCCCTCTTTTCTCTTTACGCTCGTTACACCTCGCGTCGCATTTCAAGGCAACGACGTTCAAGAAGAACGTGCAACGTGACTTTTTTCTTCTTTCTGAAATTCCAGTTTCGTTGGGCTCGTGTACAAGTTCTCCGACGGCACTCCACGTTTCTGCGCTCACAATCAGTCGTACAACGCGCAAATTAAGGGAAAACCGAAAGGCGACGATCAAAAGCTCGCTTCGAACGTGGGATGCGCGAAAGCGAGACGAGAAAGCAGAGGAAGAAAGAGGTGCGCCGTGTTGCTACATATTTCGGAGGGAAGGTATATCCAATTAGCATTCGCGACAGCGAGGAAACAAAGGCTCGCAGGGTCGGAAGATCGCGTGGGAACAGAAATTCATAATGTTTCTCTTCCTGCCTTTTTTTTTTTTTTTTTGAGCCTCGCGGTTCGACGATGCTGCATTCGCGCAGCTCCTCTTTACGGTCTAAACGTCCCCACTGCTCCACATTCCAGCGTTTCACCGCCGTCTAATTTGCATTTTATCGCCTCGTAGCGTATTGTTTTCTCCAATACGCAAGCCTCGATAAACGATCCCTGCTCCTCTCGTGAATTCGCTGCCGATCGAGCCTCGAATTTCCGCCATTTGCGGAACGAATCTTTTCCTCGATTTCTGCAAAACAAGTACCGAGTGCTGGTGTGATAGAGTTTTTTGAAGAGAAAAATTTTGAACAAAATGTTGAAGACTTCTCACTCGATTTGCATTTTTGCCAAACACGAGTCTCGTACAGGGCTACCGAGAACGCGGGAACCCTTTGGCTGTGAACGACGAGTACACTCGTCGTGAAAAAGAGGCAATTTTTTTTGTGTAACGAGTATAGTAATTGCACTTTATTGCTTAAATTACATTTTTTGCGAAAAACGAAACATAGTTAAGCAAATTTTTGATATTTCGGAATATTTCGAGGCTAGACTTTCTTCTTCATTTTCTCGCTGTTGATATTAATTAAATCAAACAATAAAATTATTAATTTTTCAAAAAAAAAAAAAAAAAAACATTGTCATTTCCTTAGAATTCAATTCAATTCCATAGCAGCTGCACATACTCTGTGTTTGACGAGTGTAATCGTCATCGGATCGTTCTAGCGACGCACAGTGTAGATACACAGCCACTTTTAAAAGCGGCACAGCTAAGAGGTTAATTGCTACGATTGTATGATTGATCGTTTCTTTCCCGCGCAACGCAGTCGACACGACCAAGCATTCCGAGCTTCTGAAACGTTCTTATCGTCAATTCGCGGCGTGATAATAAAAACGGCCGCTAAAGCGAACGGTTCATGCACCGAAATCCCATGACATACCCCGGCGGGGGCATAAATTAGCGATTCCAAGCGGTCCAACCATCTATCTTCGATCACTGCGATATCGATTGCGAACGCGCACGCGACACAACGCACGCAATAACTCGAAACCGTGTAAAACTTTAACCTGTTCCGAGATTTCTAGAACGCGATGAAATTGAAATGAACGAATCTAGTAAAATTTGAAGTGAATACGGCAAAAGAAATAGTCGATGGCGCAAGGTTGCGATAAATGTAAAGCTGTAATACAAAAATAATATTAATAATATGAATCGTGATATAAATATATAATTATTCGTATAATAATAATAAT
>KQ435740.1:553369-567667 GCA_001276565.1 Melipona quadrifasciata
GGGGCGTGGGGTAGACCTCGAGTAGGAGTGGCGTTGTCTGGTGCTGAGCGATCGCGCCTGTAATTTGTTTTCTATCGATTCAAATGTTTGCATATCGATAAAATTTTATGGCAAAAAAGTCTTCATTTCCTAGTCAGAAGAGTTACTTCTGGGCCTTTCAGTGAGACGAATCCTACGGGGTACAAGTCGTGCAGTTTTTTTCTTTTACATTGTATTCTACTCATCACGAAGGTAAAACTTTTCCAAGGAACTATAGATCGCAAATTAATAGTTCTGTTTGACACTGCGGATGCGTACGTGCTAACAGCGACTTTATTCTGGGCGCGTGACTTTCGTATTAGGTTTCATTAACATTTAATTTATAACATTTAATATCATAGTGTGAATCTGAGTAATCAAATGTCAAAAAATATAAAAAATAACTGTTAATATCACGTTAATATAAACATTCAGAACCATAAAGTCGAAAATCGAAATAAACTATAATATCGAAAATAAATAATAACGTGAAAAACGATACTTTGCGAACAAAAAATTTGTGCCGTGGTTTAGAATGGCCAGCCAATTCTCCAGACTTAAATATTGTAGAAAACTATTGGGGGCAGAATGGAAGACAATTCGTAAATATTAATGAGTCGCAGAGGAGTGGGAAGGACTAGGTTGAAAAGTCATTAAAAAACTATATAAATCTTGGAAAACGTCAGAGAAGTGGCTCCCGTTATTAAATGCAAAGAAGGCTACATTAAGTATTAACGCTTTGATTTATAATATCGACTTCTATTGGTGGTACGAGTTAAGGTCTCGACTTGGAACAAGTAAATTGTAGACTTATGAAATTGCAATTCAAATTTTTAATTTAATTCCATGAAATTGAACAGCGATGAACAAAATTGTGCATAACTCTAAATTTCAGTGAGTAATGCTCATCCATTAAAATTGAAAAGACAAAGGATTAAACAATCATCAAACTCGTTTGTTTCGTTTCTATTCACTGTCTTCCACGAAATTTGCTGTCATTTTGACACCCGCTAAATATTGTCATATTTCTACATTTTTTTAGTAAAATGTATTGCGAAAAGTTTAATTTACATTATTCACGCGTGTTGATAAAACACGCGTAAGAAAGTTTTATATTCCTTGTTTAATAAAAAGAAATTTAATTTATCTTTACCTTCCGCGTGTTTGTATTTATCTATCTATATTCATGAAAAAAATGTTTCCTCCTAAAAAAAATCCGCAGGTGAAAAACCGGCCACGGAAATACAGAGTGGTCACTGAAAGACTGAAAGAATGACAAAACAAAAATACCTTTCACAAACGCGTGTTTTTTAAATTTTTTATTATTTCATTTCGAATGAGTAATTAATGAATTTTTCAAACCCTTCAGTGTTTCAGTGGCCACCCTGTATTAACCAACGCGACGCTTTCGATTTTACACTCCGTGCACCGTAATAACCCTGGCGCGAGGACCGTCTCTTTCGTCACACGTGGCGTGATCGATACGCGTTTCGCGATCCTTCGGATTCTAACAAATCGGGAGTGCAGATAGCTGGCCGACTTGTCGGTGTCACGATCTCTGATCCTCCCTCTCGAGAGGGTGTGCTTAGCGGCGCTTATCTATCCCGACAGGGCTGATATCTGTACGAGAATGTAGAAGGCGGAGTACGGACCGATCGGGCTGCGTTATCATCGCTGTTCGCGCCTCGTTCGTCAACCGGTTTCGTCCCAACTTTTCCAGTCGCGCGGCGAGCGTTATCGCGTTTTTAATCGAATCGCGCCGCGATCTCGCCTGGCCACGAGAAAACGAACGTTTCGAAAACGCATCGCAGTGAAAGAAATTTCAAAATTCCGGTGAAACGATTTCAACAAGCGCCAGCTCAGAGTTGAGACTCTGTGTTTCCTATGTTTCGACTCGATGAGCTGGTTAATAGCAGTGATTACGCGACGGAGGACTGGTTTCCGAGATAAGCTCGTAACAGCTTCAGCTTTGGCGTGATGCATTAGCTGTGCTAGGAATGATACAGATCGACTCTGTTAGTTGGACAAATGCTAGATGAGGAATGATATCGGTGTAAACAGGTTTCGTGAATTTTCCTTGATATATCCGTCAAGTATTATATACTATATACATGTATTAACACGTTCAAAACGGTGTCAGACTACATTCAATCTGACAAATACACTTGATCTTTATTACCATAAAACATACACGTTTGACTCCGTCTCGAATCATTTAACAATTATTAAACCGAAAATATTGTTCAAAATGTTGACCATCCGGTTGTATGCAAAGTATTTTTCGAATTTAATTTTATCGCTGAAGGTGATTTTGGCGGGGGTAACCCAGAAAATCGGGCCTCTTCAGGTGCAACGCTAATGCAACGAAAATTAGCGATTGGCTGATTTGGGTCACGTGATTCGCGAGGGGGCGTGGCGTAGACCTCGAGTAGGAGTGGCGTTGTCTGGTATTAGTCGAGTAAATGCGTACTCGACTGATTTTGAGCTTGATTTTTCTCGAAAACGAAGCTTCCCACGCAATGAATTCTGGATCTAAGGACATCAAGAATCCTTAAGATTTCAAGATCCAGAAGTATCAACATAACATTCTTCATTCACGCTGCAAATTATTCTTCGTTCGTTGATTTTCCAATCTGACAATGAGTTTCGATAGCTTCGAGTCAGGAAAAGAACAGAGTTCTCCAAAACCTTGAAGCTTTCTTGAGTTTCGGGGGTGTAACCGATCCCAATTTCTAATTACAAACAAGACTTCCACGGTTCGACAGGAAAATATATATATATATTTCGAAGCACTTTAGCCAAATGAGTTGATTAATAGGTGGCGCGTAATTTATTCAGCTCGTCGCCCGGTGTGGTGGTTCGCCCCGGTCACGAGTCACGGGTAACGCGGTGATTTTGAGGTCGGGGCGAAAGCTTCGGGTACTTGAATAAACGTTGTGTCGCGCAGTGAACGCGGTGGCAGAAGTTGGTTCAGAGGGCAGACGCGGATACGTTAGCCAAGCAGAACAGAGCGACGGAGAAGGTAAAGGGACCGTAGGAACGATTCGAGACCCGTGCATCGTGAAACTCAACAGAGCGTATCGAGTCGAGTCGAGTCGAGTCTCGATACTGGCCGCGCGTATCGATTTCGCCCGGGTTTATACAATACATGTCATCGATAACCGATTCCGCGTGGCTACGTGGCTTCGATGTAGCGACTCAGACGCGACCGCGAGCTGTTTGCCGCCAATTCTGCTTCGAAGAGCAATTTTCTAGCACCGCGAAGATTGATACCCGGGGAGAAGGTTCTGCTATGTTTGAATCCTCGCCGTTGTGTTTCGCAGGTCGATCCGCAGGCGATCGAATTTCTCGTCCGTTGATCGCAGAGATCGTAGGAGAAAAAGAATACCGATTTGCATGATACAGTGAAGGAGGTGAGGAAATTTGTTACTGCTTTTTATCTCATTTTTTTATATACTGTGACGATAAAACAGTTGAATGATGGATAAGCTATTTGAGAGATGCGTACAGTGAAGGAAATGAAGAAATTTGTTGCTACTCCTTATCTTATCTTATGTTCTGTGATGATGAAGTTTCAACGATAAAATAGTCGAGTAACAGATAAACTATTGTATTTAAAAGATATAGTGAAAGAGATGAAGAAATTTGTTACCATTTTTGATCTCATCTTATGTATATTGTGACAATGAAATTTCAACGACAGAATAGTCGAATAATAGATAAATTTAAAAAAAGGATAATATTTGCAAAATATATAGTGGTATGGGAGGCGAAGAAACTTGTCAACTGTTCTTTATCTTATTTTGTGTATACGCATACTCTAAAATTTCAACGATAAAATTGAAAACCGTGAAAATTTTGATGAAAAATAAAGCGTGATTAAATAATTTTACTAACACTAATATTTCAGAACAATCATAATTACATGAATATTAAAATTATGCATTTAAATTAGATAGTATTATTATCCAGAATTTCATCTATCTTGAAACAGACAATATTAAACGAGAAATACGCTTTGGTTGTACTTTATCGTAACGCAATGCACACAAACAAGAAACGTATAACGTACAAGTTGATCAACGTTAATTGCGCAACGTTTCAAAGAGACTGAGAAATTAAATCTGTCTAGAATTTTAAAATAGACGGTATTGAACGAAAAAATACGCTTTCGTTGCACTTTATTGTGACGCGACAAATATCTCGGAGAAGTTGAACATTTTATCCGACAGAGAAAAAGCGAAAATGTGTAAAATTTCGCGCGTTGATCAACGTGCGTCGATTACGAATTGCGCAACGTTTTCAAAGAGACTGTGTGAGAAATGAAATCGTCGTTTCTCTTTCGAGCTCTCTCCCGTTTCTTTTCGCTTTAAAGAGCGAAGGAGGATTCGCGTACGTTAGATTCCAATTCGATATCGACCACCACGGAAAATTACACGTTCCTTTGTCGTCTGGTTAGGTGACTAGTCGCATTAATTCTGATCGCGTGCGACAGACTTTGTATATTAACAAGCAATGAGCGTTATCGTGGAAGTGTACTACCAACGTGTACACTGTGTCGAATAAACCAGTTACGTATAACTTGGAGTTGTACGTATTAATCTAAAATCGATCGGTCGCAACGCGACAAAACCGGCGATGAAATTCCACTGGCTGTCTAAAAATTATTCTCTACTTAACCAGGACGTTTCTGTATTAAAAGTACGGGCGATCGACGCTTAATTACCATTTTTCCAACTGCGAAACGCCGAGTCGAGACGTTGTTGTTTAGAAAATTGTCTAGAAAATTGTGAGACGAGAAACGTCGAGATATCAGACAGAACGTTGCGCAGCCACGGAGTTCTCTGTTTCGCGAATTAAAAACTGAAACGTTAAACGAAAATTTCTCGTGTTTGTGTCGTAACTTGCTCCGAAGCTTCAAAACCGAACGGACGGCCCCGCCGAGCCGGTACGTAAACGTGTCGCGCGGGCAATTTATAACAAAAACGCGGGTAAAGGTATAGGAAAGGGAAAGGTGCTGCAGCGCGAAACGCGCGATAGTTTCAATTTTTACAAACGCGTTTCTCTTTCCTTTTTTTGTTTTAGTTCGAATTGAATTTTCATGACAGGCGAGTGAATATCACCATCGAACAAGTTAAAACCTTAACAGCAGTTGCTGGTGGTTTTTGTCAAATTGAACAGTTATCCGTTACAGGCGACCGAACGGTACATCAAACGAAAGGGCGGGGGCCGACAATCGACGCAGAAACACTGCACGGTGCGAGCGCGTTTTTTTTTTTCTTTCCTTTTACGAATTTTGGTAAATTTAAAAAAGAAAAAATAACAGTCGACCGGTTTACACTCTGGTTCTCGGATTTCCAAATGTAATGGCGCGCTTAAAGTAAAATCGAGACGTGCGTTTTCCGATCGAAAGTTAGGGGGGAAATGGAGGATGAACGTTGCAAGAAGGGAGACGCGAGGCGAAGCACGGCGGAAACCCGGTCCGACCGTATTTACGTTATCAGACGGGTAATCGACGACACGGCGATTCCGCAACAGAGTCCATTGTCTTCGATCTAGCAGTTTAAAATTGATTACGCTTTGAAAGGCTGCGCGCCAGGGGGGTGGAGGAAGGCGGGGAGCCCTGAATCGCGACGGCGACTTCCGGCCCGGGGGAAATCGAACGACACGAACGATACATCCGGCGGAGGAGATGGCGAAGGATTATGAGACTTTCAATACGGACTGGCCATTGTTACAAGCAAGATCGTTAACTTCGTAATGACACAATTGATAAGGAGGCTGGTTCGCGTCCCGTGAGCACACGGGTCACTGCCCTCCGGAGGAGCACGTTCTATTACGGTTCAGTGGTTCTCACGTGCCGTTTTCTTTATTCTCGCAACAACAGCCGTCGGGAACTTGTTCTCTCCACGCTCTGTCCACCTCGAACCGTCGTGAAAAATTAAAGAACCTCCTCTCGCGATCGGGTTCATTGGCACGTGCTATCGTAACAGTCGTGTTAGTTATTCCAACTTCTCACCGTCGCTCCTGGCATGTTATTTTCTTTCTGTTATCATCGATCCACGGAACAAGCCGTGGAACTTTGAAGTTTTATATTTCTACGTTTCTCTTCTTTTTTTTTTTTTTTGACTCTTAAAATTAACCTTTATAAAAAAAATACTGCACCCCAGCACGTTTCGTCTCACTGAAAGGCACAGAAGTAACTGTTCTGACTAGAAAATGAAGATGACCTTTTTGCCATAAAATTTTATTGATATGCAAACATTTGAATCAATGACAACGCCATTCCTACTCGAGGACTACTCCACGCCTCCTCACGAATCACGTGACCCAAATATCAACCAATCGCTAATTTTCGTTGCATCAGCGTTAGATCAGCGTTGCACCGGAGGCCCGATTTTCTGGGTTACCCCCGCCAAAATCACTTTTTTTCAGTGATAATATATATATAAATATATATAAAACCTACAACCAAAGTCCAACTTTGCGCTGGGAAAAGATCGATTTCTAAAGACTGTCGAAAATTTCTAATTTAACGTTTGATATGCCCCATCTTTTTTCTGTCGTCTCCGTAACGCTTCTCGAGATTGCAAACGTATTTAAATTTTTTTAGTCCATTTCACGCACGTTTATAAATGTTCCATCTCTCCTCGCTGAAAATCTACGCGAAAGTAAAAATTCATCCGCGCGAGCCCCGGGGAAATTCTTCGCGATAAGGTTCAAGTTTGTAGACAAAGAGGCGGGATTCTCCTAAGATGAAAGCTAATAGGTTAAGTCATCGTGCACGGTGCTAACGGCATGATGGATACCTCTTTGAAAGTTAACACGTCATATAATCTTGACCCAGGGCTTTCAGTTGTTAACCTCTTGCCTCTTTGTTTTCGCTGTTTGATACAACTTGCCGGTTCATTTTCCCGGCGAAGCACTTTGTTCTCGTTAAAACTTCATTAATTTGATTCGCCCGCGAAAATGCGCTCGCGCCACGGCAAGAAACCGCCACCGGAACATACTTCATTGTTACAACGAGTCTTTGAGTTTCTTGTCCGGATTCCCCCGTAGCAGGGATCATTAACTGCTTAGCACCGGCGGAGTTATGCTCGCATGTCGCTGTTTTAATTAAAGTCTTCTCGGCGTAACGTTGTAATAAATTGCCTTTATTTTCACCGGCTTTCCCTGTTTATCGAATCCGCCGAGCAGAGTTCCCAACGATACGTTTAATCATCGCGGTTTAGAAAGTCAAGAGCAGCCTGAAACTTACGAGATTAATGCGATCGTTCCGTATACTGTGTAGCGCATTTTAATTCGTCGTCTAATTCCACTCTCACCATGATTTTTTATTATCACTGAAAGTGATTTTAGATTTAGCGGGGTTAACGCAGAAAATCGGGCCTCTTCAGGTGCAACGCTGATGCAACGAAAATTAGCGATTGGTTGATTTGGATCACGTGATTCTCGAAGGGGCGTGGGGTAGACCTCCAGTAGGAGTGGCGTTGTCATCGATTCAAATGTTTGCATATCAATAAAATTTTATGGCAAAAAAGTCGTTTTCATTTCCTAGTCAGAGTAGTTGCTTCTGGATCTTTCAGTGAGTACTGGGGTACAAGTCGTCGATACGACTTCGATTAATTGGTATGACTTCCAACAGCTTCGGTTCCTGATTCCCGAGATAATCCCAATTTCCTTGAATAATATTCAAACCCAAACTCGACCGCTATTGGGTATTGGTTGTGTAATCCTTAATTAACCTTGTAATTACTTTGGAAGAAGTTAAATGACTCACTCGAGGAGACTTTTAAACAGTAGGAGCCGATGCTGCGACTCGTCGTCTCGGTCTGGCAGAGAAATTTATTTCACTCGCATTTGTATTCCATAAATTTCCCATTCTGTATCAGACTCGAATTTATAATAGTTTTATTTTTATATTCAAAAGCCGCGGAATTATTTAATCAAGCTCAGCTCTCGGACCGAATATTCACGTTAATTTTATTCGCGATTCAACCACGTTTTAGAAATTCGCTGTCCTTTTGCTCAGCTGCATTAGCACGAGCGTAATTACCAGATACTTGTTAAAATCGTTGGTGCGATACTGATTGACGTTATTGTACGCCGAAATCGCGATATTCTAGTATACTTCGTAATTATATCGTGCACACACTATTTATTTACAATATATTTTTTTATTCGACTGTTACATTTCAAATTAAATTCTTTTCTTTTTTTTATAGAGTTTTCTTCTTGTGCCAATTCTTTCGTGTCGACTATTAGTAACGAAGGCTCATTTTTTAGGCTGCTCGTTTCTTGTACTGGTAAGGTTCGTATATCGTGATTGATAAATACTCTCTTTCTGTGGATTTTGGAGCATCCGGGTAAAGTCAATACATAAATCGAAAGAAGATTCGAGAGAGGGTGTCTGCACAATTCCATTTTCCAATGAATCAATTTTTCATCGTTCAGTCTGCATCGTTCAGTCTGCGTAATTTCACATTTATCATATCAAACTTTCGTAGCCGCTGTGTATAACAATGACTGTAAAACACTGTACTGGATTTCAGTAATTTTACTCTTATTCACACTTGACTCGTGATCCCAATGACTACTGCAATAATAATTCCAATAAAATAATTTACAATCCAATGACATTTCAATAATTCCAATAATTTATAAAATGTATAACATTAACTGTAAAATAATTTCTATGCTAGATCTCGATCATTCCACTCTTACTCACAGTTGACTCATAATTTCATAATTACCGCATAATGATTCCAGTAAAATAATTTATAATCCAATGATAATTTAATAATTCCATAATATATAAAATGATCGTCAATAATCCCCCAAAAAAGTTACCAAGCAAAATTACTCGAAATCGCATTCGTACCAACTTGCTAACCGGGCGAAACCACTGTCTTTCAGTCCGCTCGTTGATCCGTACTTTTACACTAATCCGTATAATTTATGCGTCGATCGACGTCCATGTCGTGCTTCAACGTGACACGTGTCATCGGCGGATAGAGTCGCTGGTGGTCCATGTTCAGCCTAGTCGCCCGGCAATCTCCCGCATAGTCCCATATATACGGGATCCTCCTTGGTATCCTCCCGCAGTTGTGGGCGACTCGTCGTTCCGCAGGACACAATCTGGTGCGGCGGTGTCGAGACGTCTACCTCGACGACCGCGATTTCAGCACGTATCCGCGGCTGCAAATTGCATTTTGCCAGGGGCAGGGGTAGGGGGAGGTGCACGGCGCGATTATGTGCACGTGGCCCGTACAAAGGCGTATTCAGGGACCGCATTATGTGTCGGTCTCTCGCATCCGTCGACAACGCGGCAGCGTGTCGCTGGAAACACGAATACTGGAGGCAGTATTCTGTGCGTCAAACGCGGGCTGCACAGACGCCGCGTCACGGATCCATAGATCCGTGGATCCACGAGTGGCCGGTGGTATATATGGCGCTCGGTCACCACCGGATCGACCGAGTCTCAATGGATTCCGAGGAGCGACGTTCTTTTGTGCGATTCTCGCTTTGGGATTCGATACTTGTTGCTTCCTTGCTACGGCGACTCTCGCGCGGCTGGCTCCGTTTATTGTGCAACGTTTTCGTTCTCTCTCTTTCTCTCTGGCGATTGGCGACGAGGCGAGCCAACGACTCCGTGAAATTGTGCGAACGAGCTGCTGGGGAATCGCCCGGCTAGTGCCGATATCGCGATATTAACTCAATCGTGTCACCTGCAAGCGCGCCACGTACACTGAATGGTAATGGGCCTCTGGTTTCGTTGGTAAACGCCGGGGCTGAGGTGTCGTTCCGCTCGTCGTCCCAGGATTACGCCTCGAGTCTCGAGGTGGCCAGGTATTATCATCGTTGTTCGGAAATTGCGCGTTCGTTGAACCTCCAGGTCGTATGTGAAACGAGATTTAGGCAAGCAAGATGTGTTCATTTCATTCCATCGCGAGCAAACGGGAGAGAAAGCGATGATCTGCGGCGCTGATGGGAATTTGAGAGATGATTCAAGTTGAACGGGTGATGGAAGAAACGCCTATTTGAATATACTTTCACGTATTTTATTGCTGATGTTTATATTTATTAAGGATCAAAATAATAAATGTCCAATATTTCTTCTTTCTTTTTTTTTTTTCTTTTCTAAACCGTACATGCAAATTCGTAGTTCAGGTGTGGTACATTATACGCCTGAAATTGAATAAAGTCCATATCCCCATTCAGTTGCATTTGAATAGCCGATGAAAAAACAAAATACGGCTCGCTTTCGAAAGCAATAACGCATCGGAGGCGACGCGGCGGTACTTCCGTCGCGATTTAATACGCCAAATATTTAAATACATATGCGTATACATATACCTAAAACACGCGCAAGTATGTCCTTTTGTCTGTGCGCGCCGCATTAACCGAGCATGTCGAAATAAATGAAAACAAAGAAGAAGAAAAAAACTGCACGACTTGTACCCCAGTGCGATTCGTCTCACCGAAAGGCCCAGAAGCAACCGTTCTGACTAGGAAATGAAGACGACTTTCTTGCCATAAAATTTTATTCACGTGCAAGCATTTGAATCGATAGAAAACAAATTACAATACCAGACAACGCCATTCCTACTCGAGGTCTACGCCACGCCTCCTCACGAATCACGTGACCCAAATCAACCAATCGCTAATTTTCGTTGCATCAGCGTTGCACCTGAAGAGGCCCGATTGTCTGGGTTATCCCCGCTAAAATCACTTTCAGTGATAAAATGTAAAATACCACCTCTCATTACCGAGATACCACGCCGTGCCATTTCAGACATTCGCGTTTCAGTCAACGATCACTGATAAAATCTCTCTAGCCTCAGCTGTGAAAAACGTGTAGCCCCGCGACTAACGTTGGCTAACGTATTGATTGAACGCGGTAATATCGTAATTTATACCGGGGCGCGGTGGCGCGAAGCTCGAAGCTGACGCAGCGAGCACGCGATACGCGCGTACCTCAATTTCTTTGAGGAGGAGGAGGAGGGGGGGGGGGGGGGTTAATATTTGTAAATTATAACCGGGCGGAGCGCGCGACGTCGCCAGCTGCTCGAATCAAATATTTAAGCCCCGGCCAGAGTGCTGAATGTCTGACTAGGCGAGAGAGAGAGAGAGAGAGCGAGCGTTCACTCGTTGCGTGAAAAAGCTGGGCGGGGGGTGAATTGCTCGCGGTCCCGCGCGGAAACATGCATAATGCGGATTTAACCGCGCGGCCGGAACAAGCTTTTCAGAAGCTTCCGCCGCGGACGGTGTCGCCTATCGATCCCCGTCGCTCTCGTCGTCGAATTCAAATCGACGCCCGTGGAAATTGTAATTTCGTCCCGGCGAACTCGTATTAAATCGCCCTGCGTCCGTTTGCCCACGCTTTTCTCCTCGAGGCGCGCACGGACGTATCAACCCTTTGCACTCGACGTTCCGAGAGGACGTCGCGCTTAAATCCAGCCAACAGCTCGGATCTCCCTCTTTTTATAATCTGCTGATATAATTATGATAAACGTATTTTCCTTTTTTTTTTTTTTTGCATGATGGCGACGTGTAATAGCGTAGTATCTGAAAAGACGCCCAGAGTGAAAGCTATAACAACGACGTGAGAAGAAGGAATGAATTTCAGAATTCATTTACTAAGTAATTCACATAAACTGGACTTTTCATTGCCGAAGGATGTATTATTTTTCCAGAGGTTATACTTGTTCTATCGAACCTGCAATGCACGTTGATGGTTGCTTTAAATTTAAACGATGTCACACGTTGGAAAGATATAATCAGCAAAATTTCGTGTTAAATACCACTCGAATGATTATTTCCCGTGTCATTTCATTCGAAGCGGTGATGCTTCGTGAATAAATTGCTGGTGGATGACACGAAAAACGTCAGTCGAGTGCAAAGGGTTAACACGAGGTGAGAGCCAAACCCTTCCGTTTACCCCTCCATCGCCAGTAATTTTAAAATCGCTCGATAATTTCAATATCCGCTATGCAAACGAATGGAATAAACACGTGCGTCGTGAAAATTGCAATTTTCCGAGAGTTATGTACGAACACAGTTGCGGACTGTTCAAATCTATTTACAAAGCGCAGTCTGTTTTGTATTAATATGATCACCTCGAGGCTTGTTTCCAATATTCCGGATGAAAGTTTCTCATTCAACGTTTCCTTTTAATCCACTAAACAGAGGGATTAAACTTACTCCATTTTCTTTTTCTCGCGTTTTGTCTCCCGTAAAATCGCAATTTCGTTAATGAAGTTCGCGATCCTCCGGAAATCTCAGCGCGGTCGACACGACTATTGACGACTACGATCATTTTGCAATTTACGTATTTTGTACCGTAGTTTCGAACTTTTTATTGACTCACGATTATCAAACCGTGTCCCGTATTCGAGTTCACGCAGCCAGGAATTCACCGACGTTCAATCACAATGATAGTGGCTCGTATTCGGACAAGTGGGTTCAATCGTCGATAATTGGCGCTTCCTCCCAATAAACGGACTTTGCGTGGATACGTACGTAAATGAACTTTCGCTACTTGCTTTTTAAATTACGTTCGCCGATCACTTGTGTGACCGTGTGAAGAAATCGTTAATGTACTTAATATGGGGTAAAGTGAAATTATAAGTGAGTTATTATATGTAAATTAAATTTATTTTTAAAACGACTAGATATCAATAAACACGAAAGACATTTAATTTCTAAATATATATTAATTTTTTTATTTTAACAAAACAGATCATTTATCTTCGAGATGATTAAATTATTAAAATTAATCAATTAACCCAGATACAAAAGATACAAATTTTACTCTGCTTATTTGTTTTTTGAATAATTCATTTTCATGTGGGATGTATATTCCCCTAACCTAGTTTTATCGTGTATTCAGAACCGAGTTGCTTTTTCAATCTAATAAAAATTGGTACAATTTACTTTGAAAGCTTAGAAACGGAGATATTTAATGTAATTTCATAAAAGTTCGTGGAAACGAAGAAATTACATTAATATGTACTATTAGTTTCACTGGAGAAAAAGTTGAAAAAATGTCATATTATTCGCTCTTCTTCACATCTAAAACATATTTTTTTGACCAGTACATTTATATAAGTAGAATTAAGAATTTATACAAAAACCGCATACAAATTTTTTTTTGTTTCTAATGTAGATGTGCACAGCTCGTAATAATACCTGAAATAATCTGGATTCTTGCTGTTGACAAATTTTCTGGTCTTCTCATCCTATCCTCAATATTTCATATTTTACATTTTCCCATCTCTGAAAGCATCCGAATAAATTAGTGCTTTCTACAGCATTTGCATTCGCAAAAATAAAGAAAATATATTTGTAATATCATTCTCGGAGTGAAATTAGAAAATAGGGGGGACGAAATTAGGCACAAAGCCATTTTTTCATATATTTGTCACATCTCATAAATGAAAAGCCTAATCAAGAGATACGAGAGAGAGAAAAGTGAGACTATAGTGAGTCCAATTAATATTCAGACTCCTTGATATTTAAACTGTTAAAATTTCGTTAAAAAAAAAAATATATATATATAAAAAGAATAGAAATTCTATAAATACATATATACAAAATGGGACAAAAATCAATTTCCTACTAAAATAAATCCACAATCTTTTTTACTATACATTTGTTTTAACATTTGAAAGAAATAATTTTCAAAACATAATGGAAAGATCATGCTCCAACTCGAATTTAATTTAAAATCAATAAAATTAGTTTCTTATTTTTTGATGTTTTATTGAAGAAAGATAGGTGGGAAGAAACTTTTGGCCTGTATTGAATACAAAATGAATGAGAGGTGAACCTCTGTCTCGACGACCGCAAGGGTCATCCATTAGAATTTCAGACTTACTTAGCCAAGATAAATCGCTGTTGGTTTCTCATGCACGGTGACTCGTCTCCGGTTGTCAATGAGCCGAGTCGCTCGGTTGGTTATCCAACCGAGATGCACACGTGCTCCAGTTTTTCACGTTTTTCAACCCCCGACCGTAATTATCCTCGGTTGTTTCTCACCGGCGTTTCGACACGGTTGCATCCCACGAAATCACTACACACGCAGGACCCGGACTACGCTTTCGAAAGAGAGAGAGAGAGAGAGAGCCAACCTTCCCTCCACCCTAGACCGGCTAATTCTAGCCGGTGTTCGCGTGCGAATCGGCGTTTACATCGTTTGGCTCTTAACACGGCACCGGCCGGCCCGGCACGAAAAATGGAATTCATTTGAATAAATCGCGGCCGAGGCCGCGTTCGAAA
>KQ435740.1:569447-595867 GCA_001276565.1 Melipona quadrifasciata
TTGATCCCCCCGTTTCGAAACACATGCCACGGTACTTTATCGTAAGCAAGCACGCGTCTGATTGTGATTTCGTAGCAACAACCAACGCAGGCGGACGAATGCAAACAGTTTCGAAGTTTTATCGTCGCATTATACGATCCTTGGAAAAACTGCACCACTCAGAGGATGACCCAATCTTATCCTCGAGTTCTGGTTAAACCGCCGCCGAAATTGCTAGAGAATAGATCGCAAACACGCAATACTCTGAACACAGGCTCTCGCTACCATATCCGATGTTTCATTTTCTGAATGCGTGGTCATGGCATTTGTACATGTATGCACTTCGTATGTGTACTATATTGATGATACTGTAGGCTAACTACAGTAAGGGAAGCGATTCTACTTGGAGAATTGATGAATGAGAAATCAATTCGTCCATTGTGTGTAATGATTAGTTGCAATTTTTCCATCGCTAATTTATCACGATACTCACAAGCGTAAAATATAAAGTATAATATAGTAGTATGAAATTCATCCATGTGAATTTATCGCGAGACAAATAATTTATGTCATTTGGGTCTATTGATTCTTTCCTGGTACTGATTCTGGTACTGACTTTTTGTTTATACAGGGTGTCCCGAATTTAGGAACGCGAGAGCTCGACCTACGTTATACAAAGTTTGTTGGAAAACACCTTTACGGAATTATAAACAAACATTGTACGTATGAAATAGATAGCTGCGCATTTTGTCTTTGTCATTTAATTTTTAACTTATGGAGTAATTTCAACAGAGGACTAATTGAGAATTAAAAACGTAATTTTATTGAAACTCTCTGGTAAAATTCTCTGAAACATTATTATTCACCGATATCAAGCTTTTTTTCGATGAAATCGAAAATTATTTTTTATCGTATTATTTTATAATCGACGATGAAATTATTCGCACATGAAACACACATGTTTCCTGTGTGCAATATTTGTTCATAATTCTATTTGGTATCAAATCTAATATATCATTTTATTCTTCTTTTTCTGTGTAGATTAAGTCCTCGCGTAATAAAAACCTCGAATAGATAGATTCAACCAGCAGAAGTTTGTTTAACCGGATATTGACTAAAATTAGTTTGAAATAAATGAAATATTCTATTGTAACAACACACAAATAATCGTGCCGTAATAGCACAAAAAAAAAAATAATCATTTTCTTTTTCTGTTCCAGGTTAGTATGCTGTTCATGTCTGAACCAAAGTCGCGCGATCTAATTTCCCAAAGTTAGATCCTCGCCCCGATTTCCGACGATCGTGGATCCTCGCGTAGCCGGGTAAGCAGACGTTCCCGAAATTACGAATATACTCTAAACTGTAATCCGTTTTGATATAGTTGCGAGTATCGAGTGGAACTGCACGTTAAACCACGGTGCCTCGTTATTCTTTCATCACGTACACGGTCAACACCGAGTTAACTCCGTTTAATTTCTTGTTAAATACAAACACAGTCGGGATTTCGAAATATTACCGTGCCGCGTGTTCGCCGCGCGCGCAATTTATCCAAATATTCAGTTAAAACGAGTAGATTAATCTTACCAAAGGGAACGCCGCAGACGATTCGCGGTGTAAATCATTTTTAACCTCTATGCCCCGCGTAACAAGCTTCGAAAATGAGCTTAACAGAGCCACGGACGTTCGTTCCTCTCTTTTTCTACTCATTCTCCTCTCTCTCTCTCTCTCTCTCTCTCTCTTTCCTTTTTTCGCATTTACTTCACGCACGCAGTGCGCCGATTCGACGATGAAAAAAAAAAAAAAAGAAATACATATTTTCAGGAACAAAAGCTCTGTCTAAAGCTACGCGTCGTAGCCAATTAGGAGTGTTAACAACGCCAGCCAATAACAAACAAAATGTCATTTTAAATGTTCCCGATAACGCGCATCGACGCGTTTTATTTAATTAAAATTCTACAAATCACGCTCGTCAACCCTCTCTCCCAGTTTTCTGTCTCCCTTCTTCTCTCTCTCTCTCGTTAATTAAATCCGACAGTAAATTAATTGCGTGGTCTTTTTCCACGACTTGCTTTGAACGTTTCGCAAATATTCGAAGGCTCGTCAAATTACGGCGTTAACGTTGCTGCGAAAGTTCGTTCGTCGCTTTCCCTTCTTCGTAATCGGACACGTTCCAGTCTTCATTTAAAACAGAGGTGGCTAACTGGCGGCCTGCGTGCCCTTGCCCCTACTTTCCTGAGCGCTATCCCCTCCACTGCGTTGAAAGTGGGCGGCCACAATATTCGCGTTAGGTATACAGCAACTGGAAATTAATTTGTATGGGCTGCTGTGGCGAGACAGACTGAACAGAGTAATGCTTAAGCGTCTTAAGAGTCTAATCGAGACTGAAAACGGATACTTAAGTGAGATGGCGTATTCTGCGAATTGGCACCGAAAATAAGAGTGGGCATGAGGGTCAGTTGTTATACCGATTGTAAGAAAATTAACGTTTTAACATTTTATTTAAACTGAATACACTTAATATATATATACGCTTTTAAACTAAATATAGAAATAAATTATAATAAAGCAGTAATCATCGAATGATTGTAATTAATCTAAATATCTCGAAAATTTATTGAAATTTCTACAAAAGTAGTTGTTGATCAATAATTATCGATGACTGAATGGAAACGTTAAATAGAGGTCTCGTTACATTTTCATCAATATTAAATTAACGATACACACAGTATAATTCTATAATCGTGTTAATACATATAAATTGGACGTGCATTTGTTATTTAATATAAAATTTGCCTAACTTTGATCGATATGCTTCCGAAACAGTCATAATATGCCGAAATATCGGTGTCATATATCGCTTGTTTCGTTTCACGTTTCACGCGGCCGCAAGGAATAAAATAGCGTAGAGTGGGGACTACTGTAATTTTTATTATGGAGGGACCAGCAGCTTGTGCGCATCACTGATTTAAAACGAGGACGTGGGAGAAAGGATTTCGCAAGGGTCCTGGCCACGTACTTTCTCCAGTATGACTTTTGGAATTCATCGTACAGAGGGGATTCCACAATGAGCTGCCATTCGCGTCGGATCTCCCTTCATGCTTCCACGAACGCGACGAGACGTTGTTGAGGAAAACGTGCGGCCGAAAGAGCCTTTTCAAAGGGACGGAATTAGGTAGGACGTAATCAGGCGGAAGATTGGAACTGGTCAGAAACGCGAAACTGAATTAACGTTGAAGTTCTCGCCGCTGGTTCACGAGAATATGGAAGGACAAAGATTTCCTTCGGTCCTTGTTAAATAACGCTTGAAAGTACCTTACGAAAGTCATTTGTCCTTTGTAACTCGCAAGGATAGTAGATGGGGAATAAAACGAATTCTTGGTATTCTTGACATTTGTCGCGGTATTACGCAGGGAAATGAGAATCGCGGTCGGGCGTCTAACTTGATTTGGACTCCTATTATGTTAGTCGCTTCTTAAGCAGGTCTTTTTTATCATTGAAAGTGATTTTAGCGGGGATGAAAGCCCAGAAAATCGGGCCTCTTCAGGTGTAACGCTAATGCAACGAAAATTAGCAATTGGTTGATTTGGGTCACGTGATTCGCGAGGGGGCGTGGAGTAAACCTCGAGTAGGAGTGGCGTTGTCTGATACTGAGCGATCGCGCCTGTAATTTGTTTCGTATCGATTCAAATGTTTTGCATATCAATAAAATTTTATGGCAAAAAAGTCGTCTCAGTTGCTTCTGGGCCTTTCAGTGAGACGAATCGTACTGGGGTACAAGTCGTGCAGTTTTTTTCTTTTTCGTCATTATTATCGGGACGTAATAGCACGACACGGTGTCTTTCCTTCGTCAATTTCAGATCATTCATTGAACAATTGTCACACATCTAACAACAAAATATTCATTCATCCAACACCTTCGTTTTATCCATGTAATGATAGTAAGTCGGTGAATACTATGTATCCTCGATCATTTCGATCGCTTGCATCGCTCATTATCATTTTCAGAAAAATCCGCTCCAAACATATTTGTTAAAATCCCTGTAACCGCAGCACGGGCGGGTGTTGTTCGACGAATTTTGTTATTGAATATTAATCCTCGTCCCCGGGGGGCACCGACAGGCTCGTTACTTTTGAAATATCGACGCGGGGGCCTGGCTCGAACGCGAAATCCTTTTCTTGACAATCCTTCGACGAGTCGGAGGAGAAAAAGGAGGAAGCAAGTACGTGCAACACCACGCTTGTCTCGAGGCCAAGCATGCACGAGCACGTATTAATGGATCGTTCGTTTTAACCATTACGCAACGGAGGGGAAGGAAAAGCTGTCGCGAGTGAATAATAGCCCGGCTTCGCCCTTCCCACTCGTTTTCCGCCATCTTTCCATCCGCCGGCGAATTAATCGATAGCCGGCAAGTGTTTTCCTTTATTCGCGGCGAATCTGCCCGCCTTGCTCGATTTAATTGATCGCAGACGGGGAAGAAACGACGCCTCGATTATATAACGGTGTAACGCTATATAACACACCTCGGAATTATTCATGTCACGTAGTTCGCGTTTTATGCGGTATTGACGCCCTGCGCTCCACCCCCCTCCCCCACTATTCGTATCTTTTCTCCATCTGGTTTCCTTCTGTCTCTCTTTTCTCTCGCGAGGCGGGGGAAAAAAAAAGACGCGCGCGCGAAATGCCTCGCGAAAGTGAAGACCGCGCACGATTTTACATTCGCGTAATAGGGTGTAGCTGGCGGCGCGCGCGGAGCCTGTTGGAGCACCGAGACGGGCTATTGGATTCTCTCCCTGATTAATTTTATCGTCCCGAGGAAATTTGCGGGCGTTAACGATAATGGAGTTGCTTCCGCCGCTATTATGTTGTGATCGTTCGTTCGTCCTCTTCCGTTGGTTCCCTATTTGCAAGCAACGTGAATTCGTTCCACGGGCTCGACGATTCGTGTTTGACGTTGTTCTTTCGCCCCTGGAAAATGCGATCTGTCACGTACTCGCGGTTGCGCCAAGTTTCGAGTTTCACTCGTTGGATGTCCGGAAATGATAATTTAAGTGTGCTAGTCTTGTCTAATCGCGATACAATATACTGTTTCATCTTATTCACAGTACTGTACCTTGCGGCTCACTTTTATGAAAATTTTTGAGACTCTACCCTTTATTAATTGCAAACTGAGACTCCGAGATTCGAAGATTCATTCTCGATGAAATGCTGACGAGCGAACCACCAAACAGTGTGAATCACCGATTTTCATGAAATTTGGCATAAATGTAGGTTTCAGAAAAATATTTGACCCGTGCTTTTTTTATCGTCAATGTTGAAAAGATGAAATCTACTCTCAAAGCTGGGAGTGTGAAACGTATTTTGTCAAATATCTCGGAAATTGTCGAAGATCCCGTTTTTGTGCAAATTGATGAAATTAGTGTTCTTCTAACGACGAATTTGATGGTGTATGTCAAAAATATTTGCAGAAAAACCTACTGTTTTAACAAATGTTAATAAATGTCCTTGAATATTTGTTTGTAAATTACGGAAAAAGTCGAATTTTAATTTTTACATTATAAAAGATTCATTATTATCAAATCTTTCACGTGCAAAGCAGGGTGTATACCAGAATTGTTGCGAGAGAGTCTACGCTTGTTTTGTAAGAACGGGCTATTTGCGCCAACACATGAACAGAAGAATTTTCTACTTTCAAGCGAACGTTCAAATGCACGGATTCGATAATTGCTTGGCCAATTATTACGTGACGTAGTACGTGCGTAATATCTTACTTTTGACAATGTTTGACGACGTTTGGACTCTCCGATATTGTTTCTTACAAGACTGGGATTCTTTAAGCACCTCCAATCGGTGGCTGCACGTGAACAATGACAAATCAGACAATTGTAGAAACTGCTCACACCCAATTAGAATTTCTGGTTTTCTCGGTTCGAAAAAAATCTTAAACTTTGAAATCGTCTTCAGGTCATTTTTCAAAAAGTGTTGCCAATAAATTTCGACCTACGTAGTTTGACGATGAGACAGTTAACGAGTAGGTATCGACACGTTTTGAAAGAGTATTGATATTAATACCAAATTTTCTAGATAGTTCCAATATTTCCATCATTTCCCTCGTTCAATAACGCGCCTGGTTCGTTAAATTGGGTCGAATCGCTATTTTCAGCATTAATTAATCGTTAATTGATTTCTGTATTTCCGCAGAATTAAATTACAAAGCGGCATTCACCCGGAACTCCATTATGTAGTATCTAACCGTGTCCCGAATAATATTCGTTTGATAGTCAATCAGCGCGGATGTCGGGCCAATTACCGAGATTTTCATTTCGTATTATTACTTCGCTCGTTGAATTCGTTCGGAGAACGAAGGAGAGCACGCAGAGATGAAAACTATCGTTAAATGCTGGGATTATACAGGTTAGTTTTCCCCTTCGATCACGCGTACAAACGTTGTCAAACGTTTTCATACTTTCAACCACTTGCAATTGCTCTCTCTGAATCCGACTAATTCTCTCAGTTTTCGCCAGCTTTTTGCTCTAACGTCTCGCGAGAGTACTTTCGCTAGGCAAAAATCTCGGTTTCGGTCGCACACGAAACTGGAAAATATCGTGTCGCCCGGCACTCGTTATCGTGCCCGCGCCAACTAATTACGACAAAAGGGAGATATACGTTACGTTACGGGATTATGAAACTTGTGTTGTACTTGCCTGCGTCAACTAATTGCGACGTTCTAAGATATATAGATACGACGGTACACGCCGGGGCAACACGAACCGAGCAACGCGGCCGCGCAGGCTTTCCGGCCAAGTTTCCAACCGGGGCGGCAGGCGTTTCGGTACGTTCTGCACGCGTACACACACACACAGAGAGAAAAAGAGAGAGCGCCATGAACACACAACAAGGGAAAATACAGAGACAGAGGGTGGTTCTGGGCCCGGGTGCACCTAATTTAAATGCGCGCGCGCCTCAAAGTAAAGCTTTCTCGCCGTCATCCCTCGATAACAACTCGCGCTTCTCATCGGTCGGTAGTTGCTCGTTATCGGCTTATCAAGAGCTACAGATACCTCTCGTTTGTGAAGTCCTAGACTCGAAGGTTAATTATGAAGTGGAAACGGATGGTTGTTGCACGAAGCTTTTAACACACCGACCGGCGTGTAAAACGAGCTGTCTCCGTTCCGAATAGAACGTTTCTCGTTTCCAACGTACGTCTGTACGTACGTATGTACGTCATCGTTGTGCGTCGTCGTCGCTCGATACGAGGCTGTTGACGCATCGAACGCTCGGCGACTCGAGAAACGATAAAATCAAGCGCCCGTTAATTGAGATCCTACCACGTTGAAAGAGAAGCGATGTATCGGAAAGGACGTACAGGGTGTTCCCCTGGAGATTCTTCACGGAAGGAAGGAAGAATAAAATTTTTCCACCCGAGAGTGTCTTTTTTCCGTTTTCGAGAGAATCGAGCTTGAAAATTTATCATTTCATTCAACATTTTCACACGCGTTGGACGTTGTGTACGTGTAATACTTGATTTCGCCAAACATATTAATAAATGAATGAAAATATCTATTATCTCTCGCCGGAGAACGAACGGTGAATAATTGGAGCAAATATATTTGCACGATCGTAGTTAGCATCGTGACAAATTAATATCAATTTTGACAAGAATACCCGTACCTTTTGAATAGTTGAAACGAATGTCTGAAATCAGTCGGGCTAATTGTAACAGTTAAAATTAAAATAGCACAATAGTGAAACTGTGCGATTATTCATAAAACTTCTATAACGGTAACTGTGATAAATAATATTTGTTATTCATTTCAATCATCTCAACGAGAACATCTCAAGTGTAGACAGCAAAGAATAATTAAGATTATTTTACGTGCAAAATAAGTAGAAAATAAATAAGAAGCTACATTTTTGAAAGAATAGTCTTTAAATAATGTCTCGATCAATTTTCAAACTCGATGTTTTCGAAAACATTTTACAGAAAAATTTTATTCTACATCTTTTACTTATTTTCGTACGTAGAACAGCCTTAATAGAACTTTTTAATATAATTATAGGTTAAAATATGTTAATGATTATTCTTCTCTATCACGTATAGAGTGAGTTAAACTCAAGCATATTTGACAAATTTCCGAGCTCGGCTCCCTCGAAAGCAAAGCTGTTCCACGTGCTTCCAAAATTTCATTCGTTTTTTTTTTCGACTTATTTTTACACGTAGAATTACGCCCTGGCCGATGGTAGTGCATGCATCGATTTCAGGAACACCCTGTACAACCGAGAAGCGTCTGAAAAGTGAGAAGCACCGGATGCATCTACCTATCAATCTCCTACTGCTTCTCTCATTCGTGGAGGAATTTAAACATTTCCACAACTCCGCGCTGCGCTACATAAAACGCGCGCGGTTGTAATAAAAATACTGTAGAAAAGAAAACACGAGTACGCAACAGTGAAAGAAGTAAAATGGAAAGAAAACTAGAGCGTAGTGTATAGACAAACGAAAAAAAAAAAGAGAAAAAGGAGACACAAGCTGCGGAATGAAAATAAATATTCGCGAAATGATCTATTATTCAATCTTCAAGCTGATATTGTTCGATCTTAAGCTGACACCTCGTTAATCCTTTATTTCGTACTACACGCGGTTAGTTTTTCTCCAGTTTTGTTTTTTTATCACTGAAAGTAACCCAGAAAATCGGGCCTCTTCAGGTGCAACGCTGATGCAACGAAAATTAGCGATTGGTTGATTTGGGTCACGTGACTCGCGAGGGGGCGTGGGGTAGACCTCGAGTAGGAGTGGCGCTGTCTGCTACTGAGCGATCGCGCCTGTAATTTGTTTGTCTATCGATTCAAATGTTTACGTGTCAATAAAATTTTATGGCAAAAAGTCGTCTTCATTTCTTAGTTGGAACAGTTGCTTCTGGGCCTTTCAGTGAGACGAATCGTACAAGTCGTGCAGTTTTTTTCTTTTTTCTTTCTTTTTTTAATAGAAAAACTTATTTAAAGCAGCGTCGCGTAACAAACTGTACTTTTAATCGCGGGTTTTCCACCCCCGTCGGTACAAATGGTTTTCTAAGCACGGCCGGAGTTGAAGTTATGCTTTAGAATAAAAATTCTCATTATTCATGCACCGCCGGAGTAATCCCGCGGCAAGCACGGCAGGTTTAAGCCGCATTCTGGAAACGTATTCTTTACAATGCCCACACACACACACACACGCACACACACATACATGCACACGTGAATACGCGTCTGGGGAAGTTTGCCCGCTCGGATGTTTCCTCCGCCTTTCTTGCGTCGCGCGGCTCGCCGTTGCTCGTCTTACGTGCAACGCCAGAGGAAAATAAAGGGCCACGGATGGAACGAGATGTAATTTTTCCTCGGATTTCTGTGACCTCCGCCGAGAGAAAGAGAGAAAGAGAGAGGGAGGGAGTCGCCGCGCTACCGCCTACGAAAACCACCGTTCCGTTCATTTTTTTATTTTTTATTTCCTTTTTTTTTTTTTACTCGCCGGAGAGGAATTCATTACGCTTCAACTGCAACCTCGTTGCGCTCCTCTACACCACATTGCATTTCCCCTATTATTTCCTCTCCCCTCTTCTTCTTCCTCCTCCCTCTTCCAGCTATTAATTCGATATTTATACGCGATAATACACTTGTCGCGTGAAACGAATTAAAAATGGAATTACACGAATGAAGGCGTGCCGCGTTGCGACGAAAACGTTGTATACGTGTTGAGATGCGCGGTTAATTCCACCTCTTGAAAATGCTACTCGTCCCCTCCCCCCCCCTCTCCCTCTCTCTCTCTTCACCCCTGCCCGCCTTTAGAACCAACCGTTTAATTAAAGTTCATTCTATTTATCATCCGTCTTTCTAAGCCGTAACCGGACTCACTTTTATTTCCGCCCGTTGTTCGCCTCTCGGTTAATTTCCCCGCCCCGTGTGCTTTGCACGCGATTTCCTTCGTCTATGAGAGCGGAGCGCCGGTCTTCCTCGAGGAAGGAAGGACTCGAGACCCCGAGTTCTCGCTAGCAACGTGGATCGATGAACCATGGAGATTTTACGATCGCTGTACCTTTATTATCGCGGCCACCGCCCCCGTTTTACGAGGCCGAGTCCAATTACCCACTGACCGAACTCCCCGATGTCTGACCCGATTAGCTCGCGTTCACTTCCATCGTACCATCGGGATTATGTAAATCCCGCCGCGATTCCGTGGCGAAACGCTGGTTCGAATCGTTTTTCTTTCTTTCTTTCTTTCTTTCTTTCTTTCTTTTTACATATATATGTGTGTTTTATGTATATATAAATTATGTATTATATATATATATTGTATATATATATTATGTATTATATATATGTGTTATATATACGTGTGTTTTCTGTATATATATATGTTGTGTATGTATATATATATGTGTATGTATATATGTGCATATATATACATGTTAATTAACAAACTCCTAGGAACTTGCTCATCACAGTCACGATTCCATCAACCCTTTAAATTCTAATCCAGAGTCCTCGATCTTCGCTCTTTGTTCAATTTTTTACGGGAGTTTGACAGGAATCTGACGTAAGTTTATGCGACGCATAAATAAATCTTTCATTTATGGATTGCTTCAAGGCATATTGGAACTTCGAAGGCAGTCATAGTTGGAGGAATAAATCGACTCGAATGGGAATGGAAGTTGATTCGAAGTGTCGACGAGTTTGGTCACGCGGTAAAGAAATTAGTTCTGGAAACGATTAAAGGAGCCGTGGCCGTCAAAGGCTTTTTGTTTCCAAAATTTAGCGCTCGATGATGGTGACCTAAGTTAAACGCGCTGAAATTTGAAATACAGCAATTATTCAATACCCTGATGAATTGGAAAGTGCTCGAGAGAAACTACACGATAGTTAAAGTTGACACACGTTCGTTGTTTCAACGACACACTCTCGACCTCCTCTCGTTTCTCATTTAGTTTCGCCGAAGATTATGGCAACGCGCGCTTTAGCCGGGGCTAAGCAAAACTTTAACGACGTTGAAAATTCATCTTTCGATCGTGATTAACGATTGCATGTCAACTTTGATTATTAATCGTAAGTGAAACGATTTAATTTCTAGTTGAATTTAATTCGTTGAATTTTATTAGTTGCGATGAACGATTAAATAGCTTTCAATTCTTAGATTAATTGTTATTAACGATCAAGTTCCTTTCAATTTTATAATCAGTTGGATAACAACTGACTGACGATTGATATTATCAATCGATTGAATCAATCGCGAAATCTTTATAATTAATTTTCCTGATTGAGCGATTAACTCAACTGTTTATTGATTAAATCAATTTCTCGCCGATTTTTCGATCATTAATTTTATTCATCGTAAATATTAATATCAATCTATCGAGCTGAAAATTTTAATCGATCAGCGTCCAAATTTTGTTTCGACGTGTACAATTTAAATATTCAAAATATACAATTTTAAAATATACGATTTAAATGAAATTATAACATTAATCAATCAGTCGAAATAAAACTTTTAATCGATCAGTGTTCAAATTTGTTTCGATGTGTACACTTTAAATATTCAAAATATTCGATTCAAATGAAATTATAATTAAATCCGATGTAATAACAAACAATTGATAGGTAATTGGCGATTAACGGTATTAATCGGTTGGTGAAACTATAAATTTTAATCGATCGAACGATTTTAAACTCTGATCCTGGCTCTCTGAATCTTATAATCCCGCGTACAAGTTTTTTTTAATATACATCGTAATCAAATATTAAAAGGGCGGAAGGCAGCCAATTTAAATTAAAAACCGACGGATATGAGAGAGAGAGAGAGAGAGAGAGAGAAAATAAAGAAAGAAAAAATCGTTGTTTGCCAAATCGATTTTGTACGTTCCCCCACGTTGTGTGTTAATGGGGTCGATCGTTCGCTTGAAATTGAATCGCCATTTCGATCGAACGCCACAGATCGCCGCCTGGAATGGAAATTAAAGATACGGATATGAGGAAATATTCGTTCCGCGCGTTTTTCCACATATTGATCTTGCATCCGTGCTCTACCCATTATATCCAAAAGATGGAAAATATCGCGTTTCCGCGAAACAGTGTGAGTTCCTCTGAAACCTGTCGATTCGTTCCATTCTTCGACACCGAATATAACCTTCCGTGGCAACTAGATTCGAAATCCTTTCCTACTTCTTATTGCAGTCGACAATCGAGTCGAATTCTTGGTCCAAGCTTCGATGTCATGTTGATTGAGACGTTTTCCGTGTCTCGTGTTCTTCATTGACAAGCGCCAGCTATTTTTGATCAACGCGTTTCCAAACCTCGAAAGTTCCTCTATTTTATCACTGAAAGTGACTTTAGCAGGGGTAACACAGAAAATCGGGCCTCTTCAGGTGCAACGCTAATGCGACGAATATTAGCGATTGGTTGATTTGGGTCACGTGATTCGCGAGGGGGCGTGGAGTAGACCTCGAGTAAGAGTGGCGTTGTCTGGTACTGAGCGTTCGCGCCTTTAATTTGTTTTCTATCAATTCAAATGTTTGCGTATCAATAAAATTTCATTTCCTAGTCAGAACAGTTGCTTCTGGGCCTTTCAGTGAGACGAATCGTGCAGTTTTTTTTAACATTGTCTAGGGTTTTTTCATTTTCCTCGCTTTGTTGTGCAAAGTGAATTATTATTGACAAGGAATTAACGAAGATCTTCCCATTCTGACAGACTTCCGAGCCGGCGAAATACTAATTAATTATTGAAACAACGAGGAAAGTTTCGTCCCATTGGAATTCATGAATTCACATCGGGATTGATTGATTCTCGATTGATCGGCGCACGGCTTAAGGAATAATTCATCCGATGTTATTCAGATTGGCAATCGACGTAAGCGTATTCCATCGAAATAATCACGCGTTTGTCTTCCAAAAATAACGCAACAGATATCACGAGATAATTACTGTGGCTGAGAGCAACTTGACATTAGAAGTACCGGCGACTTTAACACAAAATTTCCATCAGAGACATTCAAGTAAAAAAGGAAACAGAAAATCTTTATAATACAATATGGTAACCTTTTATTTATATATTTTACAAAGAATCATTTACGTCTTCAAAAATACACTGGTTTATTTACATCTGTAACATATCTAACAAAAATTACCAATTGATCATTTTGACTATTTTGGTAGTTCTGATTAACGTCTAAGATCTGATCGCGACCTAACGAATTATCCGACTATGAGATATCAAAGCGAAAATATCTCGTCGCGTCTCGATAGAAACCGCGACGAACGAAAATCGTAAAGAGAATGAACGGCGAGGTCATTCGTGTACGTGACGGCGCAATGAAATGCTTCTACATGGATTAATGCCCGGCCGCGATTAAAATTAAAAGGGGGGAGGGAGGGAGCGCTCGTTGTCAGTCCACTGGCCACCGGTTTTCAAATCTTTAGCCTTTAAAGGTGGATGAATGGTAATTCGATTTCACAGCGGCTTGTTTTATATCACCAGACGGCGAACCCTTTACGAATATCCAAGCAGAAGTAAAGGGATTTCATGCTGGTCCCCAAAAGATTAATTGACGGTTATTTCGATTAATGGAATATTTGCCGCAAGCGAATGAAATCGTTCGATTAATTTACAAGAATTACTTGAAATTTTCTTTCCAAAGACTTTTTTGGAAACGTGGTGCGTCTCCTCGCGTTGAACTTTCCGTTACAATTGTTGGAAAGATTTCGTTGCAACCGTCCAAGAAAGTAACGTTCAATCCGATTAAAATATTAACGCAGTTTTTAAACAGGATGAAATAAGCTTTGTATTATATTTCCACTCCTTGCAAAAACAGTAGAAATGGTTTCCTTTGATTAGATTTAACAATTACTTGAAAATTTCTGTATATATTCGGACTGTGTCTTGCAGGATTTTTCATTAAAGTTATTAAAAAGATTTCGTTGTCGTAGCATCCAAGAAAGTAATGTTCAATTAAAATAATGATTAAAATATTATCGCGCACGATGAAACAAGCCTTGTATTATATTTTCATTCCCTATGGAAATAATAGAAATGATTGTTTCGATTAATGAATATTGCGCGAATGAAATCTTAAATTTGATTAATTTAAGAATTATTTGAAACACCATATATTATATATGTTTCTTAATATTATATATATATATATTTAATTATAATAAGTATTATTTTTTTTATATATATTTTTTATTAAAGGAAATGAGGTATCGCCCGTAAAAAGATAAGAAAAAAGAGAGAAAGAATATTAACCAGCGTACATCAGCGTACACTTAAATATTCTTCTCCCAAATTACATTATAGATTCGATCGTCCGTCGGATTCAGACAAGCGACGGAATCTGAAATTTAGTGGGTAACATCCCTTTCGTACTCCGCTAGAAAATCGTATGAAGATCGTATTATCATTATTTCAGTTCTCGTTCTGGCTGACGAGGTGAAGTTCGCGACGAAGAGGGAGGGAGTCCGGCCTTTCTGGAATCACGACGCGAAAGATTAATATTCTCGTTTCACCGCCTTCTCCGGCTGAGAGGCAGTCAAAGATATCCGGCTAAGATTTCCCTCTCTCGGACTTCGCTACTCAATTAGAACTCGAGTAACTAACAACGGGAGTTTCGTAGTTTCGTAGTTTCGTAGTAGCTCACCGCTGAAACGTGCCGGATTTCGTTTTATTTGGATAAATAAAAACAAGGAGATACACAGGCGGACAGGTAGACGAAGAGAAACAGAAAATTGTGAGGAAAAGGAGAGAGAGAGAAAAGGAGAAAATAGAGGGAGAAACGCTCGAGCAATCTGCTCATCCAGTAGCCAATGGCAATTATAAAAAATGCTACCTTTTCTACGCTATCTTTTCTTAGCTGTGAACGACGCGAAAAAATGACAACCTTTTGTGCGACGATTACTCTAATTACAATTTATATTGTATACAACTTGGATTAAATTTTTTGTGAAAAATAAAACATGTCAGTAAAATGCGCCGATTTTGGACACAGAGGATCAAAAATAACAGGATCGACCACTTGCGCTGACAACTGATTGCGGACCATAACGAGTGACCAAACCGTATACAATAATTCGTCGCTTTCTTTCTGAATTCATCGGTATGATGATCACTGGATAAAAATTATTGAAAAGTAATAAATTTGTTTTGCCTGAGTTATAGTTAAATATTCTTAAAACTGAGAGAATATTGCAATTTTGGGACAAAAAGTTCTCGACGTGCGTGACATGTCATTCCAACGCAAGAGGCTAAGGGCTGATCGTATTGCAAATGGTCGCTCGCAAGCTTGTACAGATATTCGACGTACATAACCTAATTGATTCACCACAAAGATTTTGAATGGTTGGTAGCCTGGTGAATGTTCCTAGTCGTGGAAATTAGCCTGTGTGGAGCTGGTGTTGTGCAGCTGATGCCGCGGGGGACGTTCGTTCGAGAATGTGAGCACGTTAAAAAGAAAAGAAAAAAAGTAAAAAAAAAACAGAGAGAGAGAGAGAGAGAGAGAGAGAGAAAGGCAGCAGCGACAGCTGCTGAATGAAAATACGTCAAAGAAGACAGAAAAAAAAGAGGAGACGAAAAGGACAAAAATGGGGAGAAAGAAAGAGAGAAAAAGGGACGAATCGTGGGAGTAGATGTCAACGAGACAACGCGTTCGAAAGCTTTATCGCCGGGATCGATGTGACGGACGTTAAAGATTGGATATGTTTCAAGCCCGTTTGAGCGAGCATAAATAATTAACAAGTCCTCTGCCTCGTTGCGTACGACGTGTTCGTCGACACATCGATACAGTCGTGACGCCATTCGACTGCGAACGTTCCCACGTTCCCGTGATGCCTGGACCTGTATTTTCAACGCGAACTGGCACGAAAAATACGCGAGAGCTGTTGGACTCGTGGTGGAAAAAGGAAGAAAAAAAGAAGAAAGAACGGCGAAATGGCGATCGAAGTCAGCCGGGTAATAAATAGAAAGAGGAAAAGTTATAGGGTGGCCCGATGATCGTCGGCAATTGCGAAACCATAATGGCAGTGGGCGTTGTGGAAAAAAGGCAAAGTGCCTGCGCGACCATCCGATAGGCTGTCACATTCATAAATGGCGAGTACCGTGTAATGAAAAAAAAAAGGAGAGAGAGAGAGAGAGAGAGAGAGAGAGAGAGAGAGAGAAAGAAGGAAACACACTAGCCCGAATGGGGCCAGAAAGGGTGGAAGAGGAGGATTGAAGTTGGTTGGGAAACACAGGGAAACGGGAAAGAGCGTGCGAAATGAACCATGAAATTAACGAATGGCCCGGAATTCATATCCGCGAGTCCCATTTTGCCGGCCAATTAATTATTTAAAACGCTCGTGCCGTTGGAAACAACACGGCCCTGTTGATACTCATATTCGCTTGCAAGATGGATGACAGGCTACTGGGTCTACCCCCGCGCCACCCACCCTCTGCCCCTGTCGTCGACCTGTTCATCCACGCGCAGTTGTGTGCACGCACCACGATTTCACTATCGGATAGCAGCGTAAAAGTAGCGTTTAATTCGGTAAACCTTGACGTTATGCCTGTTGTAGGTTTTTCTAGCCAGGCTGCTTTGAGGTTATAACGTTGTTAGTATACAGGGTATACTAACACTTAAATATAATTAACACTTTAGCCTGTTTTTTTTTTTTTTTTTTTTGTGTGTATCATTTACCAACAATTTGTTTGCAAAGCAGTGAATAAAGTATCACTTCAAATAAAACGGTACAGCATGGAATTTTGTTGATTATATTTTTCTAACGTGTTTAAATTTAAGTTTTAAACAATCGTCAATGTGCGTTACAAGCTTGTTAGAACAAGTGTAAGACTTTCAAGCTTCGGGAAAATAATTTTCTCCGTTGTTTTATAAACTTTCGTAAGAAGCAATAAAACTGACTTTATTCTTCTCACGTTGTTGTTGTAGCTTGCACCCCCTACTGATTATATAGTAATAAATACCTATTACTTATAAATAGCCCCAGTTCTATACTAATTATAAATAACTATTTATAATTTGAATTATAAATGAATAATAGATCATGCAACAGCAAACGTGTACCTTCATTCTTTATAATTATCAGCAATTATAAGAAAAAAAATTGAGTTCGAGCTATTAGCTAAATTTAAGTACGATGTCCCCTTAGAAGGAGTAATGTGCAAAATGTCGAGTTGTTTTTGAAGACGTGGAAAACTTTTATTAACAAACGTTATTCAGTACACAGTAGCGATAACTTTTTTTTTGTACGTAGAGGAATTTCGGAGATTTTAAAATGAATTTTAAATAAAATTAACTTTTACAAGTGGAATAATATGTTTTTTCAACTGGACATTCTCCACAAAAGTAATATTATCTACGTATACGTGCGTCAAAAAATGATTAATTCAAAAGATATTTTTTTAAAATTCGCCCGGAAGAACTGAAGCTTTTCGAAATTGGGGAAAGGTGGTAAACTAGAAATCCGCCATAAAATTTTCCCGTATCAACAAAAAAAAAAAGAAAAAAAATATGGAGCTTTAGACTTATGGAGTATAAACTCGCGAGTAGATATCGATGAATCTTTCACTTGGTATTCACTCCTATACTGTGTTTACGTGTGCGCAATAATGCGAGCATCGCAGGACACATGATTGATATATTCGGGTCGTACGAAATTAAGCTTCCGCATTGCAGTACGTGGAACGAAGATTGAAACGTTAGAAGATTGCGCGCAAAATATGTACCGTGCATTAATATCGAATTTCTGCTGTAACAGTAATTGGCAGATTGCCGAAGATCGTGTTAAAAATGCCGCGTATTTCTGTCTTTCACGCGCGATTCGGATTTAAGGCTCGCACTCGAGATTGAATTTATTTGAAGATTATTTGAAACGAAGATTCGATTTTTACGTATGCGAGATGCCGTGTAGAACGTTTCAAGTCACGTGGGCCGTTTCGAGCAGAGAATTGTGTCGCCATGAACGCAACACGTGGTGTAGAATACTTGAAAGTAGAATATGTACTCGCTTTATGCGCGATCTATGACAATGGCGGCCACGAACTTACGTACGGTATGCCAAATTACCAACGTTTCGACAATTTCGAAACATTCGTACTGTTGCGACTTCGTAAGCAATGAGTCTGGACTCATTTTAAAAAGTCTCGACGATCTTGGATTCATTTTTTACAAAGATGTTTTTATTTTCATGTAACAATGGGAAAATACTGCAAATTCAAAGGAACGTTTTTCAAAAGATTGAACAATTTTTTTTTTTTTTTTGATGATCGAATCTAGCAAGAATTTGAAAACCAAAATTTGCTGTATAATTTCTTTTCTCCAAGTTATTGAACTTTGAATGGTAAAGGTCGAACGACAAAGATTGAAGAAATTTTAAAACCTTGAATCTTTGGCTGCATTTTGGGATGTATCCAAACTTCAATGGCGAAGAAAGATTGCGTAGTAGATCTTCAAATTCATAAATTTAATCCTCAAAAACAGAAAATTGTCAATGTTTTTGAGAGACGTATGAATTTATGGCATTTTCAAGGAAGGACAGTAACCTATTTTTGCGAAAAATGAATCCAGAATTGTGATCGTTACGAAATTATACACACAGTTTCAACGTGGCCAATATTTCGAAACATTTTCGGAAATTTAATGTTACGTAAATTTCCGATCGTCGCATTACCAGTTTGAATTTTATCGCTGCTTTTGATCATCTTGTTAAATCTTCCAAGCAGACGTGCCCAATACAAAACTCACTTCCGACTGCTATCTTACGTGAAGATCGAAACAAGATTTTCCCAACATTTTCTCGCCGATAAAAAATAATTTGATCCCTCTCGAACTGACTTATCTCGAGCTCGACGAAACAGTTTCATTCGTCAAGGTAGTTAAACAACTCTTCCCTTCTCGCGAACGATCTCGAACCAGTTATTCAAAGACTGTGCACGGATCGCAGCAGTCGCGAACAGTCACAATACGAAATTGAACAGTTCGCTGTTCTCGCGTTCCTCGTCACGCCGTGTCGAGGATCGGATTTTTTAATAAGGGAAGACGCGAAGTGGGTCGTGACCCCTTCCGATGCGTTCAAGAGCAACGGCCCCGATTAATTAAATGAAATTCCTCGGAACTCGATCCCGAGGTTTCGCGAATCATCGGCGAGCGAAACGTTAACGGGCGCGCGATTGAAAACGAAACGTATCGCGAATCTTGTTAGGACGAGGAGATCAGGAACGAACTTTCTCGGGGAGAGATGAGAGGATTTCGGAACGGGGTGTCGGAGGAAATCGATACGGGGGGAAATGGAGCATCGGGACGAACGGCTCGCTTATCGGAGGATCGTCGATCGTGATTGGCAACGAGGCGAAGATTTTACAAATCGACGGGGCAATCGGCTGGCTACCGGCCGGTTGTAAAACAATAAACAATCCGCCCAGCAATTTCGTCCGCGTGGACGTTCTATTTCCCGGGGATTCAAAGCTGACGAACGACGGACGGCGAATCGACGCGCTGGTATTTCAGATATTCAGCCTTATTGCAATCGACATTGTCAACGACGCGATAAATACAACGACGTGTCCAGCGTTCGTCTCCTGTCCACTCGATTAAATTACCGCTGGACAAATTATTTTCAGAAGGGAACTCCGACTCGACTCGGGCTCGCGTTTGGCTCTTCCCGTCGTCGGGAGTAATTCTGGGATTTGCCTGCGTGTTTGAAATGAAACACGTGGCAAAATCGTGGAAGTTCACGGAGGAACGAAAAGTTCCAGGTGGAAAGTGGAGAGGGATGGAGACCAAAAGTGGCGATTACTTCTCGTTCATTCTTTCGTTGTACACTGATGTTTCAAAATGAATATGAAGCGATAAAAAAGAGAAACGTTCAATTTTTTTTTTTTATTATATAAACAAGAACATCAGAAAAGCAAACGACAAGTCAAAGGAAAATGTTTTTGTTTGATTAAAAAAAAAAAGTCAAATGCTTCTCTTTATCACTTTGTACTCACTTTGAAATATTCCCTAATTTTTGTGAACCGGTGAATTGATTGTGACCGCTAAGAGCGCTTAATTGCACGGGGCATAAAACAAGATCGCGTGTCCGCCTATCATAATTACGCGCAACCGAGCCGATGGAGTTGGTGGGTTCTGTCAAATTTAGAAAAAAATTTTCTAAAGAAAAGAGAGAAGTCGGGAATTTTAGTTAAAAATGAAACTAAGTACAAAGTGTGTGTGTGTGTGTGTGTTTTTTAGCATTCAAATGTCATATCAAAAGAAAAGTAGAGGAATTTATTCATACTCGTGATTTCCATTGATATTCAAACATTCAAATATTCGGACAATATAAAATGATGAAACTGTTGCAATTTTGTGCAATAATAAGCTCGGGCTTATTTTCAAGTTTGAAACTTCTGTTGTATCTTTTATTTTCTTTCAAAATGTACGTCAAATTTTCGGAGATCGTAAAAGAGAGACTTTAATCTTAAAATCGTGAGGCAAATTTTTCAATGTTTTCGACAATGTTACGACAATTTCGTTCATCTGCTACGTGAAAATATTTTAGACCGACATAAACGAGCGACGCGTTTTGAGAGTAGAAGCTCCGAAATGAGCTTCGAAAGCTATTTCCTTTTACAAAATTATAAGAGTATCCATATTTAATGGCAGTCTCTCGCGCAGTTTCATCTCGCTGCACAATTTGATCATCTCGTTCGTTTAGTCGAAATCTTCCTCTCGTTTGTTTACCCGAATGCCGAATAGCACGGTGCAATGTTCCTTTGACTTTGAGCCGAATCCTTCTCTTCCAACTCGCTGCGCCCAATTTTTCAACGGTTAACCATCAAAACATCAGCGGACCGTGAAATTCCGTAAAAAAAAAAAAAAAAAAAAAAAAAAAAAAAAAATTGAAAAAGAAATTCGAAAATCTTTTAATCTCGACACGCGAGACGCCCGCAGCAGCGTCGCACGGTCCGCGGGATTGAACGAAAAATGAAAAGAATCCGCGCGACGAAAGTACGGAGTTGTATCGTATTGTGTCGCATTGTTTTTCGTAGAATATTGTTGCCAGACTCGTACATCGGAATTAGATTTCAACAACTGGATTCCACTGGAAGAAATTTGATTTCAAAGCGAGAGTTCGTCGCGAGGCTCTCTCCTCTCGTTCGATTGCCTTTGTTTGACGGGCGGTCGTAGAACGTCGTAGACGGTCCGGATGAAAGAGGCACGAGCAAGAGGTAAATACCTATTGCCCCCCTCCCTCCATTCTGAAACGCTGTGGAACTGCGTCTCGTCGCGGCACCAACAGTTGGAATTCAGTTTTCGGTGTGCAAAAGGGCCGGGGAACGTTCCTTTGTTTTCGTACAAATCGCTGTCGAAAAGCGTTCTGTCGTTCCGCGGCGACGCCGATCGCAAATGGGACGAAGGCAGATGCACGAAGGTATACGACAGGCGGTGCATAGGGGGGGGGGGGCACACAGTTTCGAATTTTGTTTGGGAAAATGATCGACGGAAATAGCACCGGCGTAAAACGCCGGTCGGGAGCTGCCGTGACCATAAATCGGACACGATTTCCATTTTAACCGCCTACAATTTCGCCCGGGTAATTCTATGCGTGTATAATCCGCGAGGAAGATTTTTGATTTTAGATGAACGCGCGGGAATATCGTTTCATATCCTATTGCGACGCCCGCTCCGATTCCGAGTGTTGGTCGACGTGTTTGTCTCGCTGTTTGGATCCTGTTCGCTTCGTTTTTCCGGTCGAGAATCCATCGAAATGATATTGGGTGGCCAAAAATGGCGTTCCTCTTTTAACCGTAACCAATCTCGTTCTGCAACCTGACAGCTGATTCTTCTAGCTCGTCTTAGAAAAAGAAAACGCACGATTTCGTTGAGAATTGTCGACTTCAAAAATGGAACATTTTTATCATATTTCACTGTATTACTCGTGAAAAATTCGTCATATATGTGGTAAAGAAGCTTTCAAATTTCATTATTGAAAAAGATGTCAAATCCTTCTTGAGACCTTTTTTTTTTTGTTGAAAAAGATGAGAACTTTTTTGAACGCGAAATCGCGAAAAAAATCGGGAAAAATGAAATTCGTCTTTCATTTGCACGCAAAAACGCGCAGTCAGTTTTTGGTCGACACAACATTTAGTTTCTCGTTTGGTTAACAAGAAGAAAGCACAGATCCATGACGCGAATATACACGCCACGTGAATTTTAGCAAATCTCCAATTTAGCGGCTTTTCTCAATTTTCGCTACTTCGCTTTTTTTAACGTGTTTATGCACTTTCAAGTGTTTCATTTTGAAAACGTGCACTTGCGAGATTATTTTTAAGCCACGATGATGAGCGTGGACTAACAATAAGCGCAAGTTGAAATAAATTGTGGTAAAACAGAGTTTTCCAGCTGTTTCTTTCTTAAATCATATTTTACTGTAAACATTTATTATGAAATTATACATTATTTCATAATTTTCCTTTTTGCTAAAATGTGTTACATTTTTTTTGTTTTACCCAAATTTTGCTTCAACAGCAGACACAAATTTTTTTTCACTTACGACGAGAGTATACTCGACATAAACACCGAAAAGCTGAACTAGAATATTTTTTACTGTCGATTGATACATCTGTACTGTATAGTGATACTATTGTACTCTATATATTAACACATACCGTACCGTGTAACACATCGTCGATTCGAGTTAAAAGTCAAATAATTTTTATCGAGTTCTCTAATGTTACCGACAAAGGGTAAAGAAGGACGGATCCTCCCGATGGATACAGAATTTCCGAAACTGTACGTACACACGTACGACTTCACGATTTTGCGAATTCCTTTACAAAAGACCATCAATAACCCTCCAACGTCGGAGATAACGATTTTCCGCGTAAGGAGAGAAGGAAGATATAAGCGACAACTTCGACAAGTTCGGCAAACGTATCGAGCAGTGGGGGCAAGTTCTAAACTAACCTTCTACTGAATAATACACCTCCTCTTTCTCGCCCCCCCCCCCATCCTCGCGCGCCGTCGTCAAAATATTTCACCGCTGTTTGTTCGCTTCTCCGCAAGTAATCACGCGTGAAAGGCTTTAAGAAACTTTTAACGCTTGCCCCGCGTGTGGCAAGTGCATTAATATTAATGCCGTGCGAACTTGCTCATTCGCTACGAATCCGCCCGTTTGAAAAAACAGCGAGGAACAAGAGCGAAAGCTTTCGAAACCCATCGAAACTTATGAAACGTTTATGCGACTTTCCGGATTTATTTATTGCTCATCGGCAGTAAAATGTAAAATGCGCAATACTCTCAAACGTGTGTAGAGAGAGAGAGAGAGAGAGAGAGAGAGACTGAAATATTCTAGTTTCTCTAATCTGTTCGTTGGAGTAATTACACGATCAACATTTAATTCTCACGGAGTGTTAAGGACTACGTCCCTACTTTGCGTATTTTCTACGTTTTATCCGTGGAATGTCAATCTTTTTAACGGCACGGCAACGCAGTGTGAAACAGGGTGGAATAAGTTCCACAAGTTTCGTCGGAGGATTAGAGTTAAACCGAAGGGATGTTCAAAGGGATGTTGGAGAACGGTATTTAAAAATCCAAGCAAATTACGAATAGAAAGAGAAGTCTCGCAAGATAGTATTAAAAGATTTCCTCTATTCTCTCAAATTTCACACATGCAACTTAATGACAATTCACCGCCGTGAAGTCGACTTTAACATTGAAGAGACGTCCATTTTCCTCTGGAGGAAAAATGTATTTGGGAGTAAATGGTTTCTCGAAATTTGACCTTTTAGAGAGCCGGAATAATTACTATAATTACCAGAAATTAGAACTACCTTTAGGGTACGTGAGATAGACTTAGTATCTTAGTATCATATCTGGGTAACTTGCGAGATAGTTGTGAAACTAGAGCTATCGCTACCTGATCGATCGGATACTTGGACAGTTGTTTCGAGTAATTTATGTTTTCGTGACAAGTAATGAAACCAAATTTTAATTCACGTCTACCAGAATGATGGAGAATTAAAAAATATCAAAGATTGGCAAAATTTGTTGAAAAACATTTATGCATACCAGCAATGTATATGCCGATATGTCCTCTGAAAAAAGTATTTTCCACGGCTAAAAATATCGTTAGTCCAAGGCATACGAGACTATTATCGAAAAATGTAGACTTATCTGTACAAAAATACATACCTACAATTTAAAATAATTATTTCATTGTTTCGCTAGTTACAAGATACAATCTAGGTATTCGAGCAACGTAAATAAATAAAATAATATAGTCTCATAAATAAGCTGCAATTATACTATGAAAAAAATACCCAAATTACAATGCGCCATCTATAACATTTTTTACGGCGATTCAAATTTTGCACAATTTCGAGCAAAATCTTGGTCATCTTTCGCGCGGGGACAATGGGATCCGGGTGACAAGGGTCAGTTACGATCCGGCCAAAGGCCTACGTGGCGTCGGAGTATGACGCGCGCAGCGTCGTGCAGAGGAATGCGCACGTTGAATGGGCAGAATTAATGGGAACGACGGAGTCCCGTGGTAATAACCGGCTGCTCTTGCCTCTGGCCCATTGTTGCTGCCCTTCTCATACGGATCGCGCGTTTGTCCCGCGGACGTGCCGACTGAAAAATCGGACACGTGACGTGGAAGGTCTCTGTGGCCAATTGCTGCTAATTGGCTGGAACGGCGGTGAAAATTTCGCATCGGCCGAATATTTGAAATTTCTTTTATTTGAATAGGGGGAGAGCGCGTTGCACAAGTGTTGCGACGATTCGAGTTGAAAAGATTCGGCGAGATGCTAGCTACTGGAAGCGAAGTTTCTCGAAGTAGGATTTACTCGCACCGGATACGTTGCTTTCGCTAGGTTCTCTCCCTCTTCGTGGATAAGAACGATCGTAGTCAGGTGATGGGGGAGGGGCGGGGAGAGAGAATGTAACTTTTTAACGAAATAAACTCGAGTAAGAAGATGTATGCATCTGTTGATATCTCGGGGAACTGCGCTAATGTTGCTGATATTTCAGAAGGAAGCCGCGTCCTGTTTTTCGGATCCGGGCGTTACCTCGAATTTCTCCAACTATTTGTATGGATGAAAATGGCGATTCGTTCCGAAAGTTTTGAAAGCTTTCTGAACCCTGATCTTGGGTGACAAGAACCTGCTAAGAAGTTTCTCGGGCTAAGTAGTTCCGGGGCTGGATTAATGAAATTTTTGATAAGGAACGAATTGGAAAACTTTCGATTTTCTCTTTCGCGTGAACAGACAGTTTCCCCCACCCCGTTGACTGACTGCTCGAGTGCAAAAGCTCGGGAAGAATGTTATTTCGCGTTTCGACTTGTCGAGTCATTTGTCGAGGAACAGAAGCGGCGATTAAACGGTTCGATTCAGACGGTTGCCACGGTTTGTTTTCAACGCTCCGAATTCCACGTCTGGAAGATAGAGAATATCTTCCGAAGGTAGGATCCTCTCTTTTTATCACTGAAAGTGATTTCAGAAAATCGGGCCTCTTCAGGTGCAACGCTGATGCAACGAAAATTAGCGATTGGTTGATTTGGGTCACGTGATTCGCGAGGGGGCGTGGCGTAGATCTGGAGTAGGAGTGGCGTTGTCTGGTACCGAGCGATCGCGCCTGTAATTTGTTTTCTATCGATTCAAATGTCAATAAAATTTTATGGCAAAAAAGTCGTCTTCATTTCCTAGTCGGAACAGTTGCTTCTGCGTCTTACAGTGAGACAAATCGTACCAGGGTACAAGTCGTACAGAACAGCTAGGGAAAATTTTACGAACGAGAGTGGTGCGAAACGAGATCACTTTGAGGCAATTCGCGCGCACCCGGAACTTCTAATAGAACGCAATTAAACTACGTGAGCGAAGATAAACACGATTTAGCCAAACTCCGGTTGAATCTTCAAACGGCGAAAGGCGCGATTTACGCAACTTGTAGTTTTTTCTTTCGCAGCTACTTGTCGCGAAAAAAGAATTAACAGCGCGAGATCGGCTGTTAGGGGAGGACATAAATTACAGTCCACTAAGCCTCTTACGAACTATGGCAAACAGCTCTTAACTAGATGCAGAACTTCAAAGTGTCTTATCGTTATTCACGGTACAATCAACTTTTCCGCAAAACACTCGGCAATTAATGGCATATATATAATAATAACAATAATTGCGTGTTCCTTTGCTCTTGAAGAATGGCGCCAAAGTTGGAACACAGGTTTCGTCGACTTGGAATATTGAAAGGAGTACAGCAACGACGTTGTAAAAGTTCAGCTTCTACGAGGTGGCGATTAAAAATATAAAAGAATACAATCTCACGAGGTAAAATGTGAGAAATCATGCAGAATGTACAGTGACTCTCATTAATAGTCAAACGTTTAATTCGGATATTAAAAATTTAGGCTGTTACAGTTTGTAAACTGTCTATCAGCTCTTTATTAT
>KQ435740.1:602328-617025 GCA_001276565.1 Melipona quadrifasciata
AAAATACGTAATAAAAAACAAGCGTAAATACGTTTTATTCGATTCAGAAATTTCACACGCAGAGGAAAGATCGCGGGACTATCCGTCAACCAGCCGACTTTAGACTTTTCCTTTTCTTTTCCCTTTTTTTTTTTTTTTATATACACTCTGGTTATCCAGCCAGTAAAATATCACGGCGCGCGGAGAAGTAACTTCACACTGCGGCGACTGTAACGCACGGAAGTCGCAGTGCATTTGTTATCCTCCGCGCGGTGCTCTGCGAGATCCTTCGCGGTCCGCGATGCCAACAGGCGATGGCTCGGATTTCTCCGAAAAACGGCGATGCATCAGCGCGGAGCTTCCCGTGAACATCCACGAGAGCAGTCCTCACAAAGTCAAGGATAAACAGAGAAAGTTTCCGCACCGATCGTGTTTACGGTTGATTAATTAACGTTGAAAAACTAGCCGCGCGAATGTTTAACCAGCGTGAAAAAAATAAGAGAGAAAGAGAGAGAGAGAGAGGGAACAAGGCATTTATAGGAAAAAAAAAAGAAAATCCAGCTAGAAATTAATTAAATTTTTACGGAAGACGAGCAGGATGGATAATGGTTCGGCAGGTAATTTTCGTTTGTATTCACGTAGTGGCTGATTCGAAGTTGCCGCGACACGCGATTGGAATTACGCTCGAGTATGGTAATAAACGCGTATCTTCAACTTGCAACTTTGACGGTGTACAGTCAAAGCTTGCGAGATTATCCGGGGGGGTTTGCTCGCGTTTGCTGGCTAGTCGTTAATTACATCTAACGTCAGCGTCAGAGAGCCCGGCAGACGTAACGTTCTGATGGAACGTAAATTAACTAATCGACTTAATCGTTTGTGGTATTCACTGAATTTCCCACCGATCCCGCTCATTGTCGTTCACGCTCGACGACGCTGCTCTCGAGTGTACAAATATATTCCACCCGTCGCGGTGAATCGATTTCGACCTGCGCGAGTGTATTTTTTTTTATATTTAACAATAAAGAAGTAACGATGATTTTATTTAACCCCTTTTCGAATGCCCCGATTCAGAATTAATCTGAATGAATTTTCCCGTTGAATCCGATTGTATTTTCTACCGTGATGAAAACGGTGCGAGGGACTTAGCAAAAAATTCCTTTTGTGGCACAGAGTACTAGACATTTTTAAATATGCGAAAATTTTATGAAAATTTAATATAATACAAATTCATATTAATATATTACAAAAAGAAATTCAAGACATAACCACATCACCATTGTCAAAATCGTCATTATCACTTTTATGTAATAAATTCTCTGCTGTCTTCGACGTAATTCACAGACAAAGTAGAAAAGAGGTTACACACTGACAAAATGTTGTGTACTGTTTTTCGCTGCTAATAACAAGTGTTTAAATTAGCAAAATGTTGATTCAAATCGATACTCGTCGATGATACTCGTCGTTCGGCATTTTGGCGGAAGAACTGCATGACGAGTTCAACTCGTCGAGCTTGTCCCAAGGGGGTTAATAGCTCTGAAAGACACAGAGCGTTGAAAAAAAGAAAGAAAAAAAGAGAGAAAACAACAAACGAAATGTGTAAACACGTGTTGGCGAATTTTCGCGTATTTAAACGGCATTGGTAGAGCCGCCGAGATTACCAGCTTATTGACCGCAATAATTCCGCGTGTGTTCGTGCATGCACGTACTCTTGCCATCGCTGATAATTTTATCGTGGCCCGGCGATATATTAAAGTCACCGTCGGCGAATAAACGGCCTCCCCCCCCATCCTCCCCCATCCTCCCCTCGTATTAAACGGACACTTTAAACCGAAATCAATTTCCCATGATCCATTCGGTGGAGTATTTACCGCGTGTACGTTCTAATAAATATCACCGGCGCCGACAATTACGCGTATTCCATTAGCGAGGACCATAAATTCTTCAGATTAAACCCCTCCATAAATCGAGCTCCTCCGAGCAGATCTCTTTTGTTCCATCTAATTGCTTCACACATTCGCAGCTCTCCCGAATCCTCCCTCTCTCTCTCTCTCTCTCTCTCTCTCTCTCTCTCTCTAATTCGATAGATGATTCGAGCGATGGAAACGAAGGAAATGGAGGGTGCACAGGGGGATGAAACTGCTATCCTTCTCTTCACACACACACACACTCGTCAGGGACAAATAAGATATATATTTACATCAGCAGATTCTGCTCTCTCTCTCCCCTACTGGTACGGTTATCTAGCTGGAACGTGGCCCTCTCGAGTAAGTGGGGTACAGGGGTTCGAAACTAGGAACGAAAGTTTCCGGAACCGAGTGGTGATCCGGAAGGGGTCTCATTTCCTAATGCGACAAAGTAATCTTCGCCCCCCCGGAGAAGTGGAAAAGCGGAATTAAAGAGAAGTTATAATTAAACACGTATTGCGAGCGGAGGTTTGAAAGAGCGTGAGACGACACCGCGGGAATAACAATCGGTCCTTCTCCTTCGAAGGCCACGGAGGGAGAGTTGGCACTCCTTCGTCGAAGATCATCGAGCCTTTGTACGATTCAATGTTTTTCCGAGGACCCGTTTTGTCGGCACTGAGAAGTTCCTCCCCGAGACTTGCACCGTCTTATCTGCCGATAACTCCTAACGTCCCTTTCTCTTTTCCGGTTCTTCCCTTTGTCCGCGCGTTTCTTTTACCCCCCGCTCGTCTCTCTTTCTCTTACGTTCGTTTATCTCGTTGTCGTTCGCTGTTGGACTTCCCTCGCCGACGTTCTCTCTGTGTTTCTGTCTTTCAGCTATTTCAAACTCCGCCTCCCGAAGCAATTCCCTTTCCGCCTGCCACGCGCTTCTCCACGCTCTCGCCCCCCTCGCCCCCGTCTATCGCTTTTCTGCCGCGTCTGGCAACCCTTTGTTCACCACCGCTCGTCTTCCAGCGCTTCTTCCTCGCCTTGAATGGATCCTCGGCGATCGTTGCAACGGATTTTCGGCTAGAAACTTTCGGCAATTTAATTATTAATTACAAAAGGGAACACCGGCGCGCCTCGACTTTCGCTCGTCGGTGAAAGATCGGCGGGGGGCGGGAGGGAGGCCGAGCTTGTCTCGTGACAAGAAGTTTAATATTAATAGATCGGCTCGTCAAAAAGCGGGCGAGGAAGGCAGAGAGAATTCTTCCCACGTCGAGGAAAGATCGGTCGAGCTTCTCGTTTGAACGATCCGCGGCAAGAGAAGACGCAAGTTTCGCCAAAGAGTTTAGGTTTTGTCAAAGACTGTCTGATTACTGTTATGACACTCCTTTTAAACTGTTTTAACTGTGACAACTGAACCTAACCTAACTTAAACCTAACCTAAATCTAACCTAAACTCTTTCGACTGACAATCTTCCCTTTTATCGAGCCTCGAATTATCCTTTCCAAAGGGGACCAAACAGAAAGTATGGTGAAAGATTTCCAAAATTTCCCGTCGCCACCCACGATCAGCAATTCGATGCTCGAACGAGCCTAGAACACGTGATATCCGCGGGGTTGCGTCGATAAAACGGATCGTTACACGTCAATTTGGGAAATAAGAGCGGACGAGCGAGTTGCACGCTGAAAATCGGCATCCGGAGGCGAGTTTTGGCCGATTGCCCGTGTCTTTAACCCCGTGGCTGGCGCTTTTATCCGCTCGTCCGCTTCGCCCTCTCACCCTTATCCAGCTCGACGCCCAGAGCCGCGTCGTTTCTCAAGAGGCCGGATGCTACGACGCGACGTTTAGACGGAAGGGACGTGACGTTAAATGGGTACACCTAATATCCAGCAACGAGGCTGAATTATACGACAGTCCTTACCGCTCATTTAGTATTCCGCGAAGATAATTTCGCGTGAATCCATTAGGCAGCCGGTGGCAGTGGCGGGCGTTAAGTTTCACCCTTTCTCTTTAGTCACGCCAGGCGGATGCTGAAGGAAGCGTGGCCGGAAGCGGGCGCAGACGGAGAACGCCGTATTGTCGCGATGATCCGCATCCGTCCGTCAAGCCCACGGGGGATGAACCCTCCGTGATTTACCGAGGCCCAGCCGATAGGTGGTTGCCTATTGAAGGATGCCATCGTGCGAACTGGAGCGATTGAAAGGTTTAATTGGATCAAGTGGCAATGATCGAGCGGTCTATGTTTCGAGAGTGGCGTAAATCGCTTCTTTTTCAAACTGACAAAAAGAATCGAAAGTTGGCGATCAGATCGGAGGTTCCCAAATTTTGGCCTATCTTTTTAAGATAAAAGATCAGACCCTTTGAAAGTTTGTCTTCTTTAACAGAAATTTTGATCGTCGAGTGGAAATCGAATAGGTCTCTCGCGAATCCTTTGGCATTGTTTTTACGATTGTTTTTATATTTTTCCTTCTTATGATTTTGCTTTTTATTCTTTTTGTAAAGTTTATGACACGTATGTGTTCCAGTGTAGACTGGAAATTTGGAGAATTTGCAACGAAACTCTTAAATCCCACGATAAAAGTTTTTCCGACATATGACGAATAACTATTGCAACATTATATATTTTTATGTAAACAATGTAATTATGATTACTTCAAAATAATTCAAAAATTCGCTACATTATCGTTACATCGTTATTTGATTTGCTTAATTTAAAAATGATTGAAAACTCATTTTTCTAAATATTATCTACTAAATTTAATTAATAATTTCTTTTATCTTCTATTCAATATTTCTTGCACTATGTAGGATTTAAAAATAGGATCACAACAATTAGGTGAACAAATGGAAAAATGACAAATTTGCAAGTAAGACACATGGAAACTTATAAAATTATAAAATTATCCAATCGATTGCTATTTGCATTTTGTGCATTTATTTGAAGAATAAAATATTTAATCACTACCATGTTTTATGTTACGCAGCAGATGAAACACGTACGAACGATTTTTCAAGTTTTTATTTACTTCCTTCAAATAAATTATAATAAATATTCATCGCTCTCCTTTATTTTATTCAAATATTTATTTACAGTAGCCCCCGAAATATATTGGGAGGCACTGGATTTAATTAATCGCAATTCCACGTCATCTTTTTACTTCAAAATAATTTCCAACCAGTATATGAAAAAAAAACCACTGAGATTTTGTTAATAAAACAAAATTTTAGCAAACTCAAGTTAAAATATCACGATTAAAAAGGCAAAGTGACTTACGCCAGTATCGATACAAACGGCTCAATTACCGTCCCGGGAGTTTCCAGCCATTTTGCCAACGGTATTTGCGTTGTGTATTAATTCCGCTGTATGGGCAGTGATGGGATGAAGTTCAACATGTACTCGTGAAACCAAGTCAAATAGAATTCAAAAAGTCCACCTTACCAGGATGTAATTGGCACTTAAGAGATAATGTTCAATTGTATGTACTTGCGTGAAGCACTTGGAATATACAGATTGGCATCGAAACCTAGTTTCGAAACGAGCGTGTGTTTATACGTGACGAGTGAAATGTAAATATTATTTTATCGTCAAATCAATGAGCACACGTATATGCGTGTATGTATATATGCGCAATATAAATATTCATTCTTCTCTCGTTCCTTCAGTGCGTTCATAATTCGTCAACAATTAACATAGAGATTGAAAACTATTTAATGACAGCGTATGTAAATTATAACGCTATTATAAATATATCTTACATTTCCATCAGAAATTGTAAAAATTATGACAACATCGATACTCTCTGAGAGAGTATTCTAAAAAGCACGATTGAAAGAAAAGATTGCCAATTACTTTTTCCAATAATAATTGCAATAACAGATAAATGTGACGTAGTAAATATAGACATGAAGTACAACTAAAATATTACTATGTCATTTTTAGTAATAATTTCTCATTTCTCAGGTACAATTGGCAATCAGTCCATTGTAATACATTTATTACTACGTATATCAATATATTAAAATGTATCAACATATGAATTAAAAAATGTACTTATGTAATTAGATTCGACCTGATGCACATTTTGTTTCTGCAGGTACTTACAAAGAATTCGAATACTGTTAGTACATATATACTTGATCCCATCACTGTACACACATATATAAACCAATTTCGGGATCTTGGCTTTTAATTGGAAATTTTTAATTCTCCTTGAACTTTGTTCTTCTTCCAGGCTCCCGTTTTTTATCCCACTTGAAAGAAATTATTTCAAGTCTTTTTTTTTTTTTATTTTGTTTTGACGAGGTACAGATTTTTAAACGAGCAACACGGAATTACACGTTACACGTACGACAATCCAGAAATTATGTTTTCAAATTTCTTCGCGGCAACGATCACTGTCCGCCCTCGAGAATTTACACGTGAGACGAGTTTAATTTACAACATTAGTATGTATAACGTTATTACGCGTCAAGCGGTAATTCTTTTGCGCAATAAACGAAAGAACGTGACGTTTCTTTTTTGTAGTAACGCTTACTTTTATGCAAATCTCTATTCAAATAACGCAATAATTACTTGCAGTACCATTTTTTGATAGAAGCTTGCTCGTTATTTCACGTTCGTCGCGTCGACGAATTTTACCTGTTTATTTCACGCGAGAAAGAAAAAACAGATAAAATTCACCTGTTTCGTACTTTCCAACTATTTCTTACGTGTACGTCAAAATTCCGTCGCAGGAATTTTAATAAAAATAGTTTATTCATATTTAAGTAGTATTATACAGCGGTGACAAAACAAGGTATTAAATTCTCTCTAGATTCTTGCAAGACTTGCACGCCGTCGCAACTCGCTACTCTCTCAAGATTTGTACGCTTTCACGATTCGATACTACGCTCTATTCGAAATCTTATCCTCGAAATCTTCGTTTTTGCACGTACACACAACCATATACTCTCGTATTTTACGTCGGAGGTGGCTAACTGGCGGCCCGCGAGCTCTTGCCCCTATTTTCGTCAGCGCTATCCCCTCCACTGTTAAACAAGCAGTGGAGGGGGTAGCGCTGGCGAGCAGAAAAGTGGGGAGGAGAACAAAGACCGCCAGTTAACCGGCTCTGTTTTATACCTTTGCTGCAACAATCGCAAGGGGCACACAGCAGGCGACAGTTGCTTCGCTTTTAGGTCTTAGACAGGAAGAAATTCCAGGCAATAAAGTTTCATTCCACAATAATACGTAATCGGCGCAATTCCGAAAGGCAGTTCGATCGATTGATTCCGAAACGAAATGCATCTGCAAGGTATATCGCGTCGTTCTGTTTTCACGGCGAGAAAAACTGCTGCGACACAGAGGACAGAGCGTTCTTTGTTAATTCTCGAAGAATTCTCGAAGCTAGGGAATTAAGTTCGTTCGTAATTATTATCAACGCGACGGCTCTTCCCAGCTCTTTTTATTTTTCGCCCTCTTAAAACGATAATGACATTAAGCTGAATTTTTAAACGAGCTTGCTAAGCGCAGCGTGCAAGAAAAGAGGGAAAAAAGGAACAAAAAGTCCGGTATCCGGCTGCGATCGAGGCGTACCGATGTAATCTATCGAATCGCCGCTATTAAGGCTATGTCGTTCTAACGAGCACGGTGGCAATTTTTATGCCGCTGTTCCGAGCGTTTTCGGACAGTTGTTCGAAAGACGTGCGCTGCAATCTAAATAGGAAACCCGGTGGAAACGGGACGGAAAAACGAAACGAACGTGAGTGATCGCGGTAAACAACTTTTTGAAATTACAGAGTGTACGATTTGCTCGTGGAAACGATACGATACGGATTGAGGATTGGGATATCCCAGATTTTTATATTGCAGTTGTTTTTGCCGGCGATGCAACAGATAAAGCGGAAACCGAGGAGTTAGAAAACGCGCGTTAAAAAAACGAAACGGTTAATAAATCTAAACACGCGCGTGAAATCTGAATAACCACTCGATTTATTCGACCAAACTCGCTTCGACTGAACTTTAGAAAATTGAGATCGTACGCTGTCGTTTCGACCGGGAATACAGTTGCTCGTGAAAGTGTTTGAACTGTTCCGACCGAAATTTCCGACATACGAGAAACTGTTGTAATTTTGTCGAATTATTCATTTTTATCCTGCGACGTCTGTACGCTTCTCGAAAATTTCGTAAACTCTTTTTTCATGGCTAAGTTCAACTTGTCTCCTTTTCGCAGCGACTCGTGAAAACTCGCGACGTGCGATTTTTCTTCGCTAATTTGAATTGAACTTTGAATGTCGCGAGGAAAACGAACATAACGAGAACATTGGATCGCAGTAATATTCAAACTTCAATAAATTAACGGGAGAAAATAATATAGCAAGTTCCGAGGGTCTCAACCTTCGAGTTCGTAGTAAATTGAAAAATATATGTTTTCAAACACTGACAATTTGTAGAATTGTCGCTATATATGCCGTTGTCCCGCTACATAGAACGAAATGAATGTCACAGTTGGAAAGTACAAGCTCCAAGCTCTGAAACGAGCCAAAGTTGTACGACTTGGATTTACGAAATTATGACAATCTAAATATCGACAATGTTCCGAACGTTCGAAACTCAAAAGAAGTTTGAACAAAGTCTGTGTCGCAAGTTCGAAATTAAACATTCGGTCACGTGGAAGATGAAAATTTCGACATTCCAAATGCTCGTCGCAGAACAAACGTTTGCCAGATGCGCAACAGCCCACAGAGGAACTTGTCTTCCGCGATAGCCCAATTATCGTAAATTAGTCCCCATCGCCAAATTCAATCTCCCCTTCAATTTCACTCGCACAAAGAATCGCGGCAATTCGTTCTTCATCGCGCACCGCAGGAACCGCGCGAAAGTAGCAACCTCTCGAGTAGCTCGAGTCGTATTCCTGCGCATCAACAGGTGTAGCCAGCAAACTAGAGCGCGTTTCTTTCACAACTGCTGCGTATGGTCTCCCTTGATCGTCGATAAACTCCCTCTCTCTTTCGGTTTCCGAGTAGAAGATCTCATCGGAGTTTTCTCGAACAGCGTGGTCCGGTATCGGGATTAAAGCCACCCCTCGAAACGAACGGCACTTCGGCCGGGCTCGCGGCTTGGCTGTGCCCCCGTTTCCATCATCGGGCGGAAGATAAGAGAGCGGGGCACGGGTGCAGGCACGGTGGGCGCAGATAAACGGGTACAAAGGCCCGTTCGTTGAAAGGAACGTCCTTTTCCCTCGCGGTGGAACAACGGAAGCAACTGTGGAACGGAAGAGGCCGCGGAGAAAACGCGCACGATAAGTTTTTCCCTGTGTGTGTCACGGACCTCTGTCACGCTTCCGCGGAACCGAATGCGTATTAAACGGCCGAGGATCCGGGAAACGGATTCGTTCCTCGTCTCCGCGTGAACGAACGAACGAATCCACTGGGCGGATGCTCAGTGGGCCACTTCAAAATGGTCACATTTGGCACGCCAGTGCTCGTTCAATTACCACGTTTTAACACACGGCGTCACACAGGCACACAGAAAAATAGAGAGAGAGAGAGAGAGAGAGAGAGAGAGAGAGAGAGAGAGAGAGAGGCTGTGAAAGAGTGGTTTAATCGCGACGGCGTGTCTGGAATCGAAAGGGCGAATTTGAATTGCGCCAGCGCCTGGTACACGGTCCCTCCCCTCTGGAGTTAAATTGAATATTTGCTCGGAGCGCCGATAGGTTTGATTAACGCACAAAAGATCTTTCGAGTATTAAAGCGACCCACCAGCGTCGTTTTTGGGAAAGATCGTCGAATAGGCGTGCGTACGGTGTATACACGGTGTATACACGGTGTATGCACGGTATGATATCTTGCTGTCCCTAGCTTTTCATTTCGCCGATCGATCTTCACAGCAGATTTGTCAGCTCTTTGATCTGTTGTTTGGAATTGGTCGGTAGTACGTCGCACGATGGCAGTGAATGGTCGACTCTCATCTCGTGAAACTGTGTACATATATTTTATTTTTATCTAATAATATATGCGTGTATTCATTTACATAATATATGTCACATGTACATTATAAACAATTTATGTATAATATAAATATATATGTATGTATAATATTTACGGGTTGTGTAATATTTACGTACAATATTTTACGGGGTGTCGAGTCGTGGATATTATCGCTGTTGTAAGCGCGGTTTAAGCGATAGCGGGATGCAGGGTTGGCATACAAATGAGAGAAAAAAGGAGGAGAGAAAACGCGCGAGTACATTTAAAGGAATCTCCTTGAATTACTAATAAATGCTACGGACTCCAGTATTCGCGCCTGGATTACTATTTAAAATTCGATCCTCGTTCGTTTCCCGGTCTAATAGATTGTACAAAGTAAGAGTTCCATTACGGTGATTTTTCTCCGAGAGCAAGCACGCTGCCGTTTGTTTGTTCTTCGTCACTTGGTTTTTTCTTCTTATTCTTTTTCTTCGTTCCCTTCGAATAATCCTTTGGTCAATTTTGTTCAAACACTTCTACATTTATTATTCCTTTCCTTTTTCGTAAATATTCCTTCTCTACCAATAATTCTTCTCTCAATAATTCAGTTTTACTCCTCTGGAGAAGAAACTCCAACTTTGTCGATAGATACAGTGAAATCTTCGATCGCTTCTGCTTCTTCTCTTCGTTGATTCGTTAATATTCACAGTTAGCATTTATCTGTATCCGTTGTTGAAAATCTTGTGAAAATTTAATATAACTTGATTTATTATAATTTAATAGTGAATACGTTTCCTGAGGAACGTTCCGACGAAAGGTTAGAATAGGTTCTGACGAACTCAATATAGCTATGAGGAAGCTGCAAACATCTAATAAAACATTAGCCTGTCTATATATTTTTCTTATGTATTTAAAAATGACTATATACACATATTATTACATATATTAATATTAATATTATATATACAGTACATGTTATACATACATGTGCACATGTACATGTGCTGCAATATTATACATTAACAATGAGTAATAACTCATTATTGCAATCTGCTGCTATACACGTTGCTTTTGTACATAACGAGCTGTTTACAGAAACAGATGTTTGCTAATACATCATTAAATTTCACAAAAATATCGCCAAAAGAACCAGCTTTTTCTTTCACCCGCTGCAGGCTTAGCACCTGTGATGCGGTTTTTACATCGGCTTGTCCATCATCCACAACGAACCGCGAAATGTTGTTCGTGCAATTAACCAACGTCGCTAGATAAACGGCAGGATTAATTCACTCCCGAAGCGGACGGTCGCGAAGCTGAACGTTCGCATAATATGCACATAACCTATTAAAGCGGCCGCTCGGTTGCTGCGCTGCCTCTGCCTACAACTACCGCTGCTGTTGCTGCTTCGCCACCGTTCTACCTACCCTCGTCCACTCTAATCGAATGAATGGCCAACCGAAAAAAATTTGCATAATCTGCTTTCGCAGCTGAGAGAATGCTAGACCGTGCGCCAGTATCGTCCGTCAAGTAATAAATTTTCACATTTTTTTCAGCGACGCAGCGATTTTCGTTCTCGTCGTGACGATTAGAAGAGAACAGCGTGGAGAAGACGAAAATTTTATCGTGAGACTTTGACAATTTTTTTGTCTGTGTATTTCATCACGATACAGCGTAAATTGTGTAGCGCAGATATAACACTTTCAATGGAACGAGTTGCGTTGTGGTATTGCAATATTCAAAGATTCTTGCTGTAATAATATTCAGCGTTCTAATTGGATGATGCTCTTCGTTGTTTCATCTAAACTCAGATGCATCTGCGTATCTCTCTCAAAATGCTCGGAGAGAAAATTAGAATTAAAATAGAGGGAATTAAAATTTATCAAACGATCGTTAAAATTCTAGTTCAGTTCACCATCCGGGGGAAGGAAATGTCAGCTGAATTAATAGCAATCGCTTCGAATAAACGTCCCAGTTTGCCAAATTGAACGAAATCTCGCCGAAATCCCACCCGAATCGACACAGTCCGAAAATAAGATTTCTTTTTCTAGAAAAATTCTTTAGAGAACGATAGAGAACTCTTAGAGAACCGATGCTCGTGAGATAATGGATTGTTGATTGAAAATGCATACTACTGGATCCAGAGATGTTGGTCAACACGAAGTATTTATAATGGGACTTTGTAGAGGAGCATCGTCGATACACGACAGAAGCCGTTTCGCTGTGGAAGCTCATCGGATATTGAAGATTTTTGCAGATGTGTACTAACTAACTAACGAATATCGAGAAATCACTGGAGGACAGTTTTGTTTTAGTTAACGATGCGTGCAAACACGACGGATTCGAGCATTTGCATTGCAACTGCACTCCCGACCGACGCCACGTCAGGTGTCGGCAGAAAAATTCAGCAACAACAGAGTCGACAGGTTTTCTTTTACTTTTGCAATTTTGGTAATAGATTTTGGTAAGGTGGAGGAAAAGCGCCCGATGTGGGGATATTCGGTGTGGATTCAGTGCAAATAGAAGGATGTCTCGAAATATTGCTCTTAACACTAGAACTAACGACAAGTGAAACATAGAATTTCTATCGGAGACATTAAAGTAAAAGAGAAAGAGAAAATCTTATAATACAATAAAGTGCACTATGTTGAGAGACAACTGTAATGCTAGAAATTTTTTTTTTTTTTTTCATTGATCATTTATTTAGAGATCTCGAGATCATAGTTTTGTTTTTTTTTGCAATTGCACCTGTATTTCTTTCTGAATATTCTTGCAGAGCGTGAAAAAATGAATTCAATGACTCGTAGAACCATGTACCATTCTGATCATTTATTTTCGAATCGTTGAGTTTGTTTTTTCTTTTTCTACGCTCTACGAGAATATCCAAGAACAAATGTGGGTTGATTGTAAAAAAGTAATACATATTTGATGATAATTTTATCATTCATGTACATAGTTAAACTTCATAGACTTTGGAAGAATATAAAGATGATAAAAATTATTGTCTCGTGAAGTTGTGATTTTAAACGTACAATTCATACAATATACTTTTCAACAGATACGACGAAATACAATAACTTTTTAACTGATCGACGCTATAATGGCTGTCTGATCTGTATAAAAATAGACGATGGTATCGCTACTAATGACAACCATTCGTCCAAAATTTAGACCTCCCCAGATTGAGCGCCTTTTCTCTTTGCTGCTATCGCCGATGAAGTTTTCCATCACTGGCAACTTCTCGTCCCATCTTTCTGGCTCCCTTTGCGAGTCAACGCGCCCGACGTGTTTTCGTTAAAGAGACTACGCTTGGAGCTAGAACAGATATGAAGCTTGAGAATTCAAAGGAGCCTGATCCGTTCGATGGAAAGATGGCCGACAGATAGCCGAAGAAAGGAAGAGGAATAGCGCGGAATAGGAGAGAGAGATAAAAAAAAAAAAGAAACGTCAGTGGAAGAGAGGTGAGAAACGGATAAGGAGCGGAGAACGATATCACCGCGGAAGATTGTGGCGCACCGCGGGAAATGGAGTACGCCAATGAAGAAGAATGGCCGCCAAATTCCCGACAGCTTCTTTATTACGTTCCTCGCCTCGAGTTCCCACCGCAGCTTCGGCTGCTTTCGGAAAAGAAAGCGTACGTAGAATCGATCCCGAGACCGAATTTCTTCCGCCTGTCAGGCCAGCCGGATCGCCGGAATTCTTCTTCTGAAAGCGTCACTCATCGTGATGCCATACTGAAGCCATCCGTGGACAGGCTGGTTCGATCCAAACGATTCGTGCCAGCCTGTTACGATGCCAAGCCGTGTCCGACGTATTCGATACGTATTGCATCGAAAGTTCAACCCCGGTCTATCGACTTACGCCGGCAAATACCATTCGCTTACTCCTGTCGACGAATAACTCACGCGTTATTTCTGACGTCTCTACGATGAGGCTATCCGATGCAAAATACATATATCTTTCGTGTCACCAGGCGAATACAAATTGACCCTCTCCTCCTCCTCCTCCATCCCTCTTCACTGTTATCGGACACGTGCAAGATTCCACGCTTCGAACGATACTCGGGCGAAGCTTGAAAATTTCGCCTCGGGAATCGGCAACGCGTGAAACAACAACATCCACGACTGAGCATGATGTCGGAACTCTAGTGTTAAAAAACTTTGGCGTTAAAAATTCACTTCAGCTGCCTGGACTGCTCGAACAACCGAGCCGATGTTTCGGAGATGTTTGATGTAGTCACTTCGTCTGGCAACTGATTGCGGACCATAACGAGTGACCACACAAAAATTCGTCGCTTTCTTTTTGAACTCGTCGATACGATATCGCTGGATAGAAATTATTAGAGAAGTAATAAATTTATCATTTTCTTTGCCTGGGTTGTACTTAAATATACTTAAAGCTGAGAAAATATCGCAATTTTGGTGACAAAAGATTTTCGACGTGGCACGTCATTCCAGCGCAAGAGTTTAATCACGTTAACAATGCACATTTCAAGGGGTAATTATCGAAACTCCCCGGGAAGATAATTCCCGGGTTAAACAGTCGAGGTTAATCCAAGTTCGCGAAACTCGCTGCATATTTATATCGTTGAGGAAAGTATCGTATTGAACTTGGAGAGCTGCGACATATGCAGATTTCGATCTGCTGCGACTATTTTCTTTCCTCGGTCATTATCTATGCATCCGGCTTGCCCCAACTAGCCGGCATGAATCAATAAAGGCTAACGCCGGCGGGGGCGAGCCGGTTATACTTCAGCGAAACGGGTGTAGCAGAGGCTGCGAGTCATCCCTCGACATCACCAACGCCACCCCCGACCCTCCTTCCCCTGTGCCCTGCAGTTTACTGCCAAGGCAAAGCGAAGTTGCGTTTAATTACACGAGGACAATA
>KQ435740.1:620479-636317 GCA_001276565.1 Melipona quadrifasciata
ACCAAATAAAATAAAACGAATAAAATATAAAATAATACATACAAATACACATAGTTATATTTCAAATATAAACGCACGAAATACTTCTGCACGTTTCTAAATTTTATACTCGCTCGAGTACGCCGTTTTAACTGTAGAAGAACAACAGTTGGCGGAGCTAATCGCATTTTAATTAGCAGTTGGACGTGTGCGCGGGTACTCGCGAAGCCAATTTCCGATAACTGATCCGCAAGTCGTCGCGCAGTTCCCTGTCGCGATTGAATTAAACTCGCCGCCTCGTTGGAGTGCACTTCTGCGCCGCGTCTCGCAAGGAATCGGCGGCGACTCGACGGGGGACGAGAGATCGGGGCTCTATGAGAGGAAGAAAGATGGAAATTTACTCGATAGACACGTTAAGAGCAATATGGCACGAATGACAGTACGGACGAGTGGAGATACGAAACGGAAAAAAAGGGGGGAAGGAAATGAAAGGGCGGAACGACGACGATGGAAATTAAGGCGGAAGATTGAAATCGCGTGGCTCGCGCGAGTGGTATTGCGGTGCTGCTTTCAGTTTAATCGGCTCTTGACTCGGCTCTAATAACGAGGCCCTAATAATGAGTAGTAATGAGCGTTATCACGCGAGCCCCCATCTCATCGATCTCCCTAGTTACTTTCGATGCTAGTATCGATGTTAATTTGTAGCCTTTCTCGAGCTGGCTTCGCCTCTCGGATCCATAATATGTCCATAATAGGGTTTTAAAGTCGTTCGTCTGTGAGTTCGAGCGAACAATTAAGGGCCGTTTTTAATATTTTCGACGCACGTTCTGTATTTGTCGATCGATTTTTTTTTTTTAAAGTAAAAGTTTTAAATTATTCTCCTCTGCGAATACGCAACACTGGTACGATATCGAGCACTGATACACTCACAACGTTGATACAGGGAATTTCGTGCCCATCTTACTCTCGATAAAATACGAAGGACGTACTCAGAGATTTTTGTGGGTGAAACGAAAGAAATCGTGTCGCTGAGGGTGAACTGTTCCCGAGGGTCGAAATCATCGCCTCGCGATCGCTGAACAAGAAACTTTTACTCGAGGCTGATCCTTCCCCCTCCTGTAAAACGCAACACCTGCTACACCGAGTTCAATGAACGTTTCGCGAGTTACTAATGCCGCTACTTCCGCTTTATTGCCACGATGAAGACGTCCTTAGTTTACAACGTCTGCACGGCGAAGATTGAACCGGTTACGAATTACCCAAATGCCACTTCGAGCGTTTAACGCGGAGGCAAATGTTGCGACATAGTTTAAACGAGACCTGGCTGAGTTTCGTATTTCTCCGTGAATAGACGCATTAATGTCTTTATACTCAAAGTATACTCCTCTCCCCGGTTCTCAGAATGATCGCGGTTGTGGCTAAGGCTACGAACCTCTCGGTTTATCTACTGTGTCGAAGATGGAAAAATTAAATTTAGTCAAAATTTCAAGGTGAAGTATTATAATACATTAGGGGAGATCGGGGCAAGGCAAAAAGTAAGCGAAGAAGCCTTTTAGCAAATAAAGGAAATTAAAATTATATTTAGCAAAGTAATTTTCAAAACTATCTTTTTATTTAGACTACAATAAGTAGCCATATTTTTATTCATTTTATCACTGAAGGTGATTTTCGCGGGGGTAACCCAGAAAATCGGGCCTCTTCTGGTGCAACGCTAATGCAACGAAAATTAGCGATTGGTTGATTTGGGTCACGTGATTCGTGAGGGGGCGTGGAGTAGACCTTGAGTAGGATTTGTTTCCTATCGATTCAAATGTTTGCGTATCAATAAAACTTTATAGCAAGAAAGTCTTCATTTCCTAGTCAGAACAGTTGATTCTGGGCCTCTCAGTGAGACGAATCGTATTGGAGTACGAGTCGTGCAATTTTTATTTCAGTATTTTGCTAGTTTTTATTTAGAATTATATATCTCAGCTAGTTTAGACGCAGAAAGGATAATTCTATTATCATCTTGAATATGACTAATTTATGAGTAAATTGATTTAGTTTACAGAATTCTGCGAATACGTGACACATTCGTGTAAGTGAGCCAGCGCTTCGATATTCAATACAAGATTCATGCCACCAATTTAAACGATTTAAACATTCAAAAGACTGTAGCCAGTTCTCCAATCACACATGTCATCACATTTTGGGCAAATTGGTTTTGTGACCAAACTCGTAATAAAAAGTAACTGCAAAAATACATAAATGTATAAATACCATGTATGAAATAAGATGACAGATGCATCATCTCATAAGTTATACATTTTTATAGGATATGACATTTTTTCAAAACTACACATTTCTTTATATTCTTTCTATATTTGTATAAATGCCAAAATTAATTACTCCGTAAAACGCTTATCTTTAGTCAAACTTCCATTCACTAATTTGCAATGCCAAATTGTTACTTTGTCGGAACTTTTTGTTGCGTCGACTTTTATCACGATATAAACCATATTAGTATACTGACTCGTATGCAGAGATGGTATGTCAAAGAAAATCGGTCTGTGTTTCAACCAACAGATGTAAAAAGAAATAACATTGGTCGTCTTACTCCAGTCTCGTCTACATATTATATTATATTATATTATCATGCTTTTCCTCAAATTTAGAAAAATTTTGCATTTAAGAACAAAGAGCTACCCTCCTTTCTGACTCTCGTGATGCTGCAGTCATCGCTTATCTGCAAATAATCTCTCGGCTGTAAACAGAAATATTAAATTATAATTAATACCACGACTCGGAAGAGACAATTCCACGCAAGTACGTTAAAGAAGTCAAGCCTCACAAAACGAGCCCTTTAGCTACGTTTCCGCTGGCTTGCAGCAAGAACCAACCCCCGAAAACTTTTCGCCCAACAATAGACCCGCATTAATCCAGCGAGCGGCAAAAAACGTCACTTTGTTTCGAAACAAAGACACGCTCCCCGGCAATATTGTTTCTTACAGATCAGTCCCATTAAGAGCAACAAAGCGCAGAGCGGTCCCCGTTCGTTTCAATTCGCCGATCGCGTCTAACCGGCTCAAAGCTAACCCGAAAGTATATGTTCCGATGCTGCGACGCGCATTCTGACCTTTCATCCGTTTTCTATTCCCACGTCGCGCGATTCTCTTCCTCTTCTTCCTCTTCTCTATCTTTTTTTTTTTTTTGTTTCCTTTCCACTGTTACGGAATACACTCCTACGAGCAAACAATACCGTGGACTCACTTCTCTCGACGTCGACGCAGAGATAAAACGTCCGCTTCTTTAAACTCCGTACAAAGTCGTCTTACGTCCACTAGCCAGGGTCCTTTTGTTCTATAATTGCGTGATTATGATAAGAAACGTCAAACAAGGAGTCGCCGAGTTACGCTCTCTCTCTCTCTCTCTCTCTCCCCTTCTTCTTCTTTCAGGATGAAGATAGCGAAGAGTGAGAGCATAGTTCGTCATCTTTCTTTCATTCAGCACAGCTATTTTTACACGTAATTATTTTTCGCGTAACGTCAAAAATTGTTGGTGGTTTGGGAAACAAGTCTCGTTGTTCCAGCGATTGCGTGTCCGATTTTTATAAATGTTCCGAAGAAATTGCGCGACGCTTTGTGCAGGAGAGAGCGTTCCTCGCGTCGTGGCGAAATGGAACGAGAATTTCAAGTATCGTTCCCCCTTTTTTCCCCGCTCTCTGTGCCAGTTATATCTCGGCGGGTAAATGAGGCGAAGGAAAAAAAAGAAAGAAATCGACGCGATTCGAAACGCTCGCAGAATGGAAATGAATTTCTTATCGTTCGGAGAGAAGAGGGTAGAAGTCTTGGACTCGCGATCGGGAACGCCATAACTTGGCCCCTGCCTGCCGCCTCGTTTTCTTCGTTATTTACGTAACGTCCCCGGCCGGTGAAATTTCCTGCCACGTCGAAACTCTATTTCTCCCGGTGATTTAGGGGCCTCGATAAAAGGCTAGAACAAGAAACTGATTCGGGACCGCGCGGCGAAGCGATCCGCCAGTGACGTCACCGTGTCACGGAAGTTGCTCTTTTTCCCCGAATTGTTATAAATTTCAACAGAGAAAGTGACTGTGAAAGGAACGGAGTTGTCACTTAGGTTACGCACCTTTTTGACAAAGTCGGAAGGATCGATTTTTCAGAAATCTGTCATTCGCCAGAAAGATACACTAGAAAGTAATTAATAAGTAATTGCTTCTTAAAGAAGCGTTTTTCTCGGAAATGAAATTTTCGAAATTTTGGATCCAGAAATATTCGAATAAAGATAACAGAAAATTTCTAGTAATATTCTCAAGATTATTATCTAGCATTTCTTTTCTTTTCTTTTTCTTTTTTTATCAACATTAAAACTATCGACGATTAAAGCATAAAATTTCCATCAGAGATATTAACGTGAAAAAAAAATGGAGAAACTTTGTATAATACGATGGACTATACAAGCTTTTATTTTAATTAAAAATTATTCAAATCTTTGAAAATAAACGCTGTTATGTATAAGTCTGTAAAATATCTAAAAATTGTAAATTGGTCATTTTGACTACTTAGTAGGTAGAATTAAGAAAGGAATTTTTCCAGTTTCCATTAATAATTGAAATTAAAGTTCAACATTATGATATTGATATTTTTTTTTTTGTAGACTTAATTCGAAATTCACGAAACAAAATCGCACGACTTTTAATATTAATTTTAACAGTAATATATACAGCTTTTAATATTAATTTTAATAGTAATAAATACAGCTTTTAATATTAGTACTGATAGTAATTTTTGAAACCGAATCTAAATAATAACAACGGATGTAAAACGTGGTGTTACGAATATTTTTACACTGTAACGAATTCCAACCAGTCAACGCACTCTGCAATAAAATCTCACCGTCGAATATTTTTACACTGCATTGAAAAATTTCATTTGCCACGCAAATCGGGATCAAACGGGATGACGAACGACAAAGACAGATCGAGAAAAACGATTGCGCGAATCTCGTTGCAACGTTCGAAGTTTCTTCGCCCGACGTTAGACCTCCGCGGAAACCTTTGAGCGGCAGAAGGGATTGCCGGGATTCCGGATAATCTGGAAATCTTCCTGAGAGTGTACAACGTTAAAATGGAATTGCCAGCTCGAGTGCGGAAAATACATAAATACGGCGAGCGAGGGAAAATATTAATTCGGTTGGATTTCGTAAGATCGCCTTCGAGGCCTTCTCAACTCGCGCGTAAGTACCATACTACGAGCACGCAGAGGCGTGGTGTTCGATGTATTTGACGAGAAATTGTCTATAAACGGTAGTGTAACGCGAACTGAAAATTATATACAGGGAGATTAAAAAGTTGCTGAGAAAGATTCGTTCGTAACAATCGGAGGTACTTATTTACAACCAAACCCGTCAATACGACGGATTTCAGATTTCCTTTTTTCTTCAATCAAGCTAAAAGACACGAGTGTTTTCGCGAAAATCAATATCGACTTCTGATTTAGCCGAAAATTGTATAAATCTATTTATTTTAATTGAATGTCATTTGAATTATAATAATTTGCGATTACATTTAAATTATAATAATTCACATTTGATCAAACGTCATTTAAATTATGATAATTTGCACGTGGAATATTCTGATACGTATCAAAAATCAAACAGGTTGTTCTAACCTAGAAAGCACAGTTCTGCGACGAAGAGGGCTTGTTTGAACATTGTGGGATAGTTATTTTTATGCAGAATTAATTGTATTATTTTAGAAGGGGATTTATTTCAGTTACAAGAAATTGATCGATTATTTAGGCAAGGCTGCTTTTTCTAATAACAGAAGTAAGAAATTATATTTTTCAGCCGGATCTTCGCGAAAGACAAATTAGGCAAAAAATTTATATCATTTATGATATAACTTGCTGTATAATTTTTTTCGCCATTTTCGTCTATTCTCGGGCTCTGAACGTTATGATCGAATGGCAAAATGTTAGGACTTTTTGAATTGTTGTTGTTTAACTCTCACGTTCGAGATTCGATAAAATGGCGAAGAAGAAAAAATGGTACACCAAGTTTTAAATGCAAAGGGAGGGCTTTAATCTTCGAGGTTACGGACGTAGTGACGAAAAAAAGTTTTTCCCAATAATTTTAGAGGCATTCAAGCTTTCACCGTTTCCGACGACGAAAGTATGATCTAAAAGCATCCTTGAAGATAAAGAAACTCAAGAGTTTTAGCACTTCGAGACGAAGCCAACTGGATCGTTGCACTGGGTTTTGCAAACGCGAACTTTAAACAATGTAGAATATCGATATCTCATGTAATATAACACGCAAATTTTTTTCGTAATCATTACAAAACGAAGGATGGAGGAAGAAAACTAAAATTATCGACTAAAAGAAAATCCCACCGTCGATTTTATTACTCTTCCAAAGTTTCATTTGCTTTTCTTCCTTCTCTTTTTTTTTTTTTTTTTTTTTTTTTTTTTTTTTTTTCTTTTTGAAGATCTTTGTAGATCGACCACCCTATATTTCCCAGAGGGGTTGACTCGGGGCGGACTCGCGTGGAAAAAACGCGTGAGCAGCGTTGCACGCGTGACCACCGTATCGATCTAAGTTCGACTGGACAACGCCGTCGAGAAAAACGGAGAGGGGGGAGGGGAGGGGGGAGGGAAGTCACGACGATGGCCACGGTTAATTAATAAGCGCGCACCGGCACGGAACTAATTGCCCATCGTGTGTAACGAGTCGTTGACAGGCTCGATAAGTCGTTGTCAGCGAGGGGCCAGGCGGCTCGTGCTACTACGCTCATTGAAAGAAGATCAACGAAGTGGGGCTTCGTTCCGGGATCCTTAGCCGGGGCTAATGTTTCTGAAGCCGGACGACCGTCGATTATCAATTAAGTTTAATTGTCCACGGTTGATTAGATCAGGTGGGCGGCGTGTGGATGACCGACAGTGATCCGGTAGATCGATCGATAAAGGCAGATCGAGAATATACATCTTGCGAATCTGTTTCAGTGTACATCCCCATTTTCAAACGTTTATCGCCATTTGTGTCAATCGAATTTCGCAGCGATTTAACCCTGTTAGCTCGGCCAAAAAGTAATTGCGTTTTTCTTCGCGAGGAGCAAAAGCTTCGTCAGATAATATTTTGTCCTTCTTTCAGCCAACTTCAAAGTGTTTTTCTTTTTCGACAAAGACAGTACCAAAAACGATTTCCTATCCTCATCAGCAGTGAAATTTAGCAAACCAATTCCGATACAGCCGTAGTTTCAACTCTTTTTCGTCGTATATGTCAGACAATTTTTTAGAGCCTTTCGAAGTACGACGAAAATGTTCTTTTCCGATTTTTACGAGATCGTGCATTTTCTCTTTCTAAAACAAGCCTAGACAATTAGCTGCCAGATTACACAATGACAAATACATATGTGTGTGTCCATCTATTAGCAAAAAAAAAAGGAAAAAAAGACGCTTAAACAATTAGCTGTCAGGTTACACGATAAATTTTCACTTAGAATGAAGTTAGTTGCAACATGTTCATTTATTAAAAAAAAAAAAAAACGCAATTACTTTTTTGGCCAACCCAATGCCTCAGAAATATTTTATTCGACGTGGAGCATCGTGTCGTAATTATCCAGCACTTTGAGCCACTGCCCGGCGAGATCGGTATTACCGAGATTTCAAAAGGATCCCCCATCTTCGTATTAAAATCACTGGTTCGTGCGCTGGCTGGTAAATCGCGGTCCTTTTTGCAGCGCGAAAATTTTTACTCCCATTTGTAGCCCAAGGATCATTCAAACGCGGTTACGTTATACGAGACTCGCTGAAAGAACCCACGATGAAAGAACCCACGAAATAGTGGTAATTTGTCTACCTCTCATCCTATCTCTCTCTCTCTCTCTCTCTCTCTCTCTCTTTCTCTTTTCTGTGAACAGCTGGACCACGAAAGAAAAGACGATCCTCAGCGTGTTTCTTTTATCGTGGCGGGAATTTCAGAACACTTTGGCGCAATCTTTCCTGCAGCCGCGTCGACACGACGACGCGACGCGACGCGACGCTGCACTTCTCGCGGAAATAAGGATTCTTGATTCTTCCTCTTCTTCCTCCTCTTCTGTACGGCCGACTAGCCGCGCTGTATCCTCGCTCGCGGGACATTAAAGCCATTCGAGGCGACAAAAAAATTCGTGGAAAGCTGCTGCAGCAAGACGATACCGGAAGAAACTGGCTGCACCTGGTGAAAGATCTGCAGCTGGACAAAGGCTGGTTGATTACGCGTTAGAAACGTCCAAGGATTTTTCCCTTCCCTCTTTGGAAGGATTTGCGTCCCTCCTTTCTTTTTAAATGAAATAATTGAAACATTTTTGCGTCGCACGACAGCGATATAAGCGTTATTAATTAAATCGGGATTTATTTTTAAAATCAGTTGCCTGCGGTGTGTTGGAAATTATAATGGATTTTAAAAGAGAGGTTATCGACGATATTACGACGTGATAGTACTCTTAATGACAGCTAATAATGCGCTGATAACTCTTAATAACGTGCTGATAACATTACGTGCATTAAAGTAATTTTTTAATGTAATCACGTTCAGGTAATGATATGTGTGTGTGTGTGCGTGTGTATGTGTGTGCTGGGTCGTCCAATAAGTTCGTTCCGCTCTTTATAATACTCACTTGTGGTAAAATTTGAAGTACACCTGTAAATCCTACAACTTCTTCCCACATCTTTTCAGCAAGGACATAACGTCGTCGCTGTAAAATTTCTGCAATTTTCATTCACTAAATTTCGAACCGTATCGTGTCGCATCGTCATTCGCAAATGAAATTGGGATTTTAAATCACCGCAGGATCAAACGTACAATATCCAAGATGAATTGCACGTAACTTGCATACTTGAAATAACTTTTAATTTAAGAATGTGTGACGAAACACCGTTTAATACACAAAAGTTGTACGATTTGGAGGGAGGCAAAATATGGCGTGTCAATTTTGTTCCGTGTGTCGGGGAGGTTTTGAAATTTCCAAGGCCATTTCTCTCACCATAAATCGAAAGAACATTAAACTTCAAGTAAAAAATTAACACACATTAGACGCGGAATTTAAAAGCTATCTCAGGTGTGCAAGCTACGCGATTCACCCCGTATGTAACATAAGTGACAGTTATCTACCCTCAGCTCCATTTACGAAACGCGTACGTAAGAACGTACCCTGGTAACCGATCAGCTCCGCGAGAACTGTAATTATACCGACTTGATCGAGAGTAACAACTTGGAGCTGACACAGTGGAAGCGGAAGATTCGATTCGCTTCGAAATCGTTTGGACTTTCTCTCTCTCTCTCTCTCTCGAAGACGATCTCACAAGGGACTCCCAGGTTAGGATGCTTCATAAGAGTCATCAGGGTATCAGCATTCACTGTGAAACCGCCATATTAAGAGGACTGGCACGGTGCATACTTTCACGCAATTGATTCGTTCCACGGCCGTCTCCACGCCCCGTGAAATCGAACAGTGCCCTCGGGTGCAAAGAACAATGGGAAAGACTCTCTCTTCCGTTTTCTCATCCCTTTCGCTCATTTTCTCTTGATTTCCTTTTCTCTCTCTCTCTCTCTCTCTCTCTCTTTCTCTATCCATTCTACGAATTTTTTTCTTTCCTCTGACCCTTTTCTTTTCCTCTTTCTTTCTTTCTTTTTTTTTTTTCCATTCTGTCGATCGTTCGTTCTAACCTGTTCTCGCCTCTGTCGGAACCTCTCCCGAGCCGCGGCCCGGCTCCTTTTCTTTCTAACCTTCCGCGCGTCAATGGTGACGACCACTTTGAACTTTTCCAATTTTCACGCGGTGAGATTCAAAGCAGAGGAAACGGAGCGAAATTCCGGATCTAATATATCGAGGGGAGAACGTGGCTCATCGGGATTTGTTCAAATACCATTAAAACATCTCGCCAGTCGACGCGAATCGAGTAGGTCCATCGTGATGGTCACACGTTGTTTCGCTCGTTAGAGTGCCAATTAACAACAGAGTTTCACGGTGTGTGTTTAATAAGAAAGCGCATGTCGTTCTTGTAAAAAATTTTGTACAGCTCGATTAAACGTACAAAGTCTCGAATCCGCGAACGTGAAAGCAGCCTCACTTTTGTTGGATTTCGTTTGACAGGATTTGAAAACGTTTGGTCAATCATGAACAATCAACAGACTGCAAAAGAGACGTGTCTTGACAACTGGGCAGCCTGAGTCGTCGAATTCGAGAAACACGGATGTCTTTATTGGTGGAAAGCACGTCCAACAAAATAATCACTAGCGTTCAAGATTGAACATTCGATCTGTGAAAGATCTTTAGAATAAAAATGTTGAGAATATTACAAAGAATATTTTTTCCAGACAAAATAGTTCCCATGTTCTTACTGAACGTACCGTATATTCCAACTGTTACATCTTTTCTTCTTTCTCTTTCCAACTCGATCGAAAAACGTTGAATGCGATCGGATAAATGAGAAAGAACGCGAAAGCGGCTTAATGCCCGTAGTAATTACATAATTACGCAAATTCATATTCATTCCGGTATCCGTAAGCTTTTCCACGTGCCGGCGTAACATCGCGAATTTACAACTGCGTGAAATACACCTCCTGATGGAAGTTGACCTCCGCCGACCTGTTCTCATTGTGCGAAACAAAATTTAGACGAGAAGTTTCAACCTTAATTAGCTTTGTTAGTACTTGTTGGATGGTGTTTCGCGTACGGAACGCACCTTATGCACGGGTAGCCAAGTGTATTCCAAATGGAGGAGGGGAGAAATGAGAAAAAAGCCGGCTGTGCATAAATCATTTAGCTGAATCATTAAAAAGTTGACCTATAGCACGTATGCACTTCGTTTGCGCATTCGTCCGCGTGTCCACGCGCGGGCATGCATTAGAAAGTTGCAAGCTCGTGATAAATGGACCGCGGATTTTTTATGCATTTGCGGGAGATTGAAAGTTGCAGAAAATGAACTTCGTGAGTGCATAAATTGTATAAAAATTGTACAAAATATTTAAAAGCAGCGAGAATATTTGAACTCTGAATGCGCAAAGTATATATAATGTGTAAAATATTTAAATGTAGCAAAACTATTCAAAGTTGCGAAAATGAACTCTGAACGCGTAAAACATGTAAGATGTATGAGAAGTAGCAAAATTTGAAGTTGCAAAGATAAACTTTGAATGCATAAAATATTTAAACTATTTATAGCAACAATACAGTAGACAAAGCAAATTTCTGTTCCAGTTGTTTCTGTTCCTTTGGTTTATTTAAAATCCGCAATCTGGCGATGAAATACGTACAATGTATACTTTAAAATTATACATAACGATATAATTGAAAATTCACGTAATTAAAAATTGTGCATAACGATATGATTAAATTATACGCAACAATTGAAAATTATTCGATAGAACAGTTGAAAAATTCACGATACGAACGCGAAACAAAGCGTCGCGGTTAGAAAAAAAAAAAGAATTTGCACTGATCACAGCTGATAATCCTCGCGACGGTCTAATAAATCATCGCGGTCCGTGCTTACACGAATGCATAGTTAACAAATCGAGCGTGGAATTTGAATAATTTAAGCAGTTTGCCAGAGTTTCAAACAAAGCCCGGTGTGCCACACGCGTGCGAATTTAGCGAAGCAATAATTGCATCGGGAGAATTTGTTAATGGAATAGAACCGTTATGCGAAAGGCACAAAAGCGAGGTGAAACGCGCGCGGGTTAATGCTTTCAGTGGTTTCAGATGATCATTCGCGATATAACTAGCATTTCTGTTTCGTTTCTGTTATTGTCAACGAATCGTCGAATTCGCGCTGTTCTTCTCTTTCTTCTTACTTTTCTCTCTTGTTTAAAATGAGAACAAAAAATGAGAGCGTTCGATTTGTCAATCACACGTGATCGGCAGCCATACAGCGTTACGTAAATTTCTTTTTTAAAAAAACACCGCGATTGACGCGATCTGGCAATAATAAACGCACACGTTTCGTCGTCGATATTGTTCTGTTCAATTACACGGGGAACACGTGATCCGCTAATCACATGCCGGCGGCACGACTTTTATGAACGATCATCTGTTCTTTACTTTCTTTTTTCCCTCCCCCCGTTTTTCACGTTGCAATTTTCACGTTGAAACGTGTCACGAGCAATCGTTACTTTCATTACCGGTCGGTTGTATATCGCGACAAGAATATACTCCCGTTTCAACGTCAATATCCGTGTCAATAAATTCGTGGGCTATCAGGGAGTATTTATGTTGCGGCCGTTACTACGGCGTGGCAGACGTGGCTTTTAACTTGAATTTACAACTTATAAAAAGTTTATGAGAACTTCTGTTTCTCCACATATATCGAATTACTCATTCTACGCCCCAAAATTTCGATGTTCATCCAATTTCGGTAACCATCGTGAAAGTGGATTTCCTGTCCTGATTTCAGTGAGCTTGAAATGTATTACATGGAATAATTTAGAGTTCTCTCTCTTTCTCTCTCTCTCTCTCTCTCTCTCATATATTTCTATCGCTCGGGATAGATTTTGCTTTCGTAGACATTCGCAGAAATGTTTTTAACGCTAGTTTCTGAAGCTTTGGCGTAGATTAGAGTTAAATCTGAAATTAAGTACTTTGATTTGATAATAAAAGAAGGAAAATAAAAATTCGAATCTGTAACAACCAATTTTTTTCTGCATGACGAGTATAAAAAAAAATTCTTTTCATGAGTATACTCGATGGTTCTTCTCACACGGTTTAACCTCCGCGGCCAGCTTTAAAATATGGCGGTGTGAAACTTTCGGGAGCACGGGGAGAAAAAGTGCGCGTGCAAACCTTTCGCGGCTTTCGTTCGAATCTCTCGATAAATCTCAATTTAGAAATAACGGGGGAGCGTTACTTGTTGATCGTCGATCCTCGGGTCGAAACCGAGATTCGCTCGAGTTGCGCGACTGTAATTTAAGGATCAAACCTAACCGCAACTTTGAGCCTCCGGTTGCGGACGCAACTTGGACGTGACAAAGAATTTCCAAAGTAAATCGTTCGCCGATGGTTGGCTTGAAACAACGTTGCGTTTTAATTCGAACATCGTCACCCTGAGCTGCAGTCGCACTTTGCGCGCGCGCGATAGATGAGATTTGGCTAATTTGGACGCAACGAAAATTGAATTCTGCACAAATTACGTACAACGAAAACGTTGCGCGTTTGCGTTTGACGTATTTCTAATTTAAAACGGTTTGACCGACGTTTAATGTTGTTAAATGCTAATTTACCTCGCATTTAGTTTATATACGACCGCAATTAAATACTGCATCGGTTCAACGTAGTTCGGGCCCAACAACCTCCGAAACTTCCGTCAGAAACGTATGTACACGGAACGCGGCCTGAATAATTGAGGCTGAAACGAAGCTCGATTAGTTTGACGCTTGAAAACGGTGACGGTGGAGGGGGGGGGGAAAAAGTTGCAACGCGATCCCCGCGTGACTTAATCCCCGTGCGAGATCGAAATTTTCGTTTCGTCCGACCGGAAAGGAAATTCGTTCGCGATCTGGACACATTTACATAATTCCGATCTGGACTCGATTTAGGCCCGACGCTAGCGCCGGTGCCTGTTTGAGTCCCAGCCTCAACTCGCGTCCAATCCAAACTCGCTTCAGACCTAATCCCGACCCTGCTCTAACTTATTTCAAACGCAATCTCGACCCTAATCTCAACCCCAACTCAAACCGAACTCCAAATCCAGTGCAAACACACGCTCGCGCCGAGACCCCGAGACGGACAAGATACTTGTTGATCCACTAGCCTAGCCGGCATATCGTCGGCTAATTGCCACCAACGACCAAGATTCCAATTAAAATCGTCCGTTTCTAGTCTCGGGCTAGGGAGTTCGGCCCGTGACTTTTTCGCGCCAGAGGAATTTCGATTCTCTCGTTGCAGCGCCCTCGAGCGTCGGTTAACCTCGCGCGGTACTCGCGCGGCGCATAGCCACGAGAATGAATAGGTTTATACGTGACTGCGTACTCTCTGATTGAGCCGATTCCTCGGTGGGTCCGGCCGGCATACGTTGGCAAACACACGCGACCGTGTACAATTAAGCCGGGGCCAATTATCGTGCATTCCATTCTCCGGTCAATCGCGGCGAGTTCGGGGCAATCGGCCCCCGCGTTGTTGTTCCATCGTAATCGGCGAGAGCACCCTCTCTCTCTCTCTCTCCCTCGTTGTCATTGTTGTCGTTGTTAGTACCTTTGTTAACCTCTTACGCTGAAATGACGTGCCATGCACGTCGAGAATTTTTTCTCACAAATTGCAACATTTTCTCAGTTTTAGATATATTTAAATGTAACCCGGGCAAAACAAATGATAAATTTATTACTTTTTGATAATTTCTATCCAGTGATATCACACCGACGAGTTGAAAAGAAAAAGAAAGCGACGAATTATTGTATACGGTTCGGTCACTCGTTATGGTCCGCAAATCAGTTGCCAGTGCAAGGGGTTAAATCCACGCGCCCGGCGTGCATTACACCTCGACATTGTGCTTTTACATTGCGATGGCATGCGTGCGATCGTTCTCCAAACGAGAGACGCCGATCTCACGGCCAAGATGATCGCGACGTTGTAAATGAAGCTGTAGCTCAACAACAATCGTGGATACGAATCATTATTTGGACCAGAAAGCTTGTTGGAAAGCTCCGCGCGAATATTTCAGATATTTTCGCCGCCGTGTCAATATTACGAGTATTAGTAAATACGCTCGTGTACGCTGCGAGTAAAATACAATACAAAGGACTCGTTTCCGTGTGTTTAATTTCGACGTAGCCCGGCTATCGGTGGCTATCAATGCTCGGCTGGCCGGTCATAATTTAATAATGGTAATCGCAGTTTGCCATGTACGATTAATTCGGGTAAAATGCGCGCGCGCACGTGTGTGTTGTGTGTGGCCGCTATCTCTCGGCGCAATAATCGACGGAATCGCGATTAGGGGCAGTTACCCGCGCTTATGCGGACGATTACCCGTAAACTTATTATTATGTGTAATAAAATGCGTCGCGACTCGCGTGCGCGACCAACCCACGAAAAGCTTCGCGGAAAAGGTTCGTTCGAGCCTTTGAAAAACACGCCGATCGATTAGGGTAGGTTCGATCGTGAACGGTGAATTTGTAATTTAACTTGTTTGGTAAAGTGCATGCGATATGCATAGTAGTGCAGGTCATTATTTTCAACAGTTAAAATATTCGAGGCCACTCGAAGTTACGGAGCAAAAAAATTATTTCCGGGCAGCGATCAACGATGAAGTCTCGCCAATAATCCTTGATCAATGATTAATGATTACATTCGTAACTTTAGTTGTTCATTGCAAATAAGTGCTTTAGTCGTTGGTTTGGTTGCGATGACCGATTAATTGCCATTATCGATTAAATTCTTGCTTGAATCGTTAATTGATTTTATCAAAATTAAAAAAAATTGACCAAAGATGAAATCTTTGCTCTGTTCATTGATCTGAAAATGGCCTTTGATAGAATACAATAGATAGGCAAAAATTAGAAATAAGAAACGACGAGGAAGAAAGGTATAAAGATTTAAAATGTGACAAGATCGAAAGAGACTTTTAAACGAATAGAAATGACAGAAATGCATGATTGAAAATCCAACGTTGTCCGACTCAGAAGGAAAGATGAGACTGATACAAAATGGCAAGAGAAGAAACGAACCCTGTTTCTGTGATTTATTTCGAGCAATTATTTGCTTCGAGTGGGCCTTAACGGTGAACAAATGCCAGTTTCGATTACAAAATTAACGTGCCTATTTATATTCTGTAGAAAGTACAGGGTGGCTGGGAACTCTGGGTAATTCGTACAGAAGTAGATCTACTTTTCA
>KQ435740.1:649890-666993 GCA_001276565.1 Melipona quadrifasciata
GGAGCCAGCAAGAAAGAAGAGAGGGGGGAGGAGCGGTTCGCGAGGGTTTGCGTGAAAGGTGTCGAGGGACGAGAGTGGTGTCGCTTAGAAGAAAAAAAAAAGGGTTGCACTCCAAAGAACGCGAACTCACAACACACGAACGCAAACTGGATCGCACACCGCGGCGTCCCTCTTGCAATCGCGGTTACACCTGCACGTTTCGTACGCGCGTGTGCCGTCACCTTCGCCGTATGAGCACGCCAATGAGCCACCCCTTTTAAGAAGTGTTTCGCTCCCCTCGTGCGCCTCGAGCGCGTTTAGATAACAACCGCGTCGCGCTCGTACCACGTCCCGTAAGTACGGTTTCGCGTACACGTAAGCACGGTTCCATCTAACCTCACCCTCGTCCCCTGTCGGCTTTCGCCGAGTCTGGGTCCCGAGCAGTCGAACCCTTCCGTTTCTCCGTGCACGCCGGCTCCTTCCTTCCGTCCGCAGCCATCGATGCATTTCCACGATTCTTTCCTCCCTTATATCGCGCCGACGGATTGAAAGGGACCGAGAGAAAACCGAGAACGTGCCATTCACTTAAGGAACGCGCCAAACCGCCAAACAATCTCGCGCGCGTTTCGATGAACGTGCAGTGAGATTTGAATGTTCCTGCTTCGGAGAATTGGGCGCGTACCGAGGTTGTACCAGGTGGCGAGATTGCTTCCCGCAATTTCTTTTCTCTCGGCGTTCCGGATATTCCGAAGTCATCGGATCCTGTATCCTCTAGATACGCTGATACAAAACGCGAACGCTTGTTCTCTTATTGGAAATAGATGCTTCTTCTGACAAATAAATTATACGTAATATAATTTGATCTCTCGTCACTTCGTTCGATCATCCGTAAAATTGTTTTCATTCGTTTAGTTGTTTCAGTTTTGAAGATACGTAGAGAGGTGGACGAAAATATCGACTTTAAACTGTTTGTACTTTGTGAAACAGAATCGTGCAACGATTCAGTTTTGCTCAATTTTATAGCGTAGCTTCTAGGTTGTCAATCTTGAGTTCTTTTTTTCCAAAGATTTCTTTACAAGCAAGGATACTTTTTTTTTGTCGAAAAATTTGAACGTCTCCAAAATCACTGAAAAACTTTTTCATCGTCTTGAAAATCCTTTTTTTTTATGAAGCTCTTGAAACTTGCTGTACGATTTTTCTTCGCCGCTTCATCGAACCTTGAATGTCGGAGTAAAACGACTAAAATTCAAGAAATCCGAACATTACTCTCAATGTTCGAAATTCAATAAAGTGGCAACAAAAAATCGTACAGCAAGTTTCGAGAAATAGCTATTAAAGAACCTATTTCAATCTTCAAGATCATCGTAGATTCACTCGTGAAAAAAATTTTCTAATGTAATCAGAAGTATTTGAATTTTTATAATTTTCAAGAACAGAAGCATCCTTGTTTCTTTGCTTGTTGCATAATGTAAAAAACTAACAGTAAGTTTGTCAAGGTAGGGATTTCATGCATAAAAATGAAACCAACTGAATTGTTGTTGAACTGTGTTAATCAAGTTACAACAGTTTAACAGACAATTTCTCGTCGAGTGTGCGAACACTTTAGTTCATCTTTACGAAAATACATGATGATACATAAGCGAATGCATGGACTGTAAATGAAGCAAATAATTTTGTCACGCATGTTCTAAAAATGTTTGACGAGCCGGGAAACAAATCCGAACGTATTCCGAGCAATCTTAAATCGGTTTTAGAAAAGTTTATCATTAATTAAAATGAAATTAAATTAAAACGAAATGTGTCGGAGAATCGTAGGACAAAAAAATAGTATCACTGATGATTTTGAGAAGAGACATCGAATCGACGATGGTGAAATTACAAACCCAGACGCGTAACAGGATAATGTCCGACCGATTCGCACAATTTTTCCTCCGCGACAGAGTTGATGGACTGCTTCCCATTCATCCAAGCCAATGATAAACCGTCGTAAATCAATCTTCCCTTTATCGTCGGCTTTCGTTCATTTTCCTGTGTGTGTATCGATTTACTAGCAGCACTCGCTGCCCGATTGACCCCGTATTCTCTTTTGTTACGTCTATCTGCCGTACCCTTTGTGCCACGTGACTATTTCAACCCGGGTTACCACGCTCGCGCGACAACTAATAACGTGCAGTTGCCGGCCGCTTTTGCAACTGACAGTTCCAGATTCGTGAAAAAATAGTCCTTTGTTCTATACAGCTTTTTCTACGATCGTCTATTATTTCTTCGACCGAAATTGATACGCTGGGTATCTCGCTACAGGCGTATCGCCGGTGTTCTGTTTAGCAGCAAGGCGAAATAGCTACGCGCGAGAAGACACCAAGAACGAGCTTCGGCGAGAAACGAAAATTTAATGCAGAATAATTCGAGACTAGCAAGCACGCGCTACACTTATTAAATTAGAATTGCGTCGAGTCGAGGTTAATTCATCGATCGCGTGTCTGGTCTACTCGACTTCTTTCTCCTCGTGTCGAAAGTAAAAGTATGTTTATTAAAATTTTCTTCGTGACTTGATCCACCATGGTCTCGAAAATCGAGCCCCATCTAAATTTGAGCCGTACATTTTCTCTCGCCGTTCACCAACAGAGCGAAACGAACGTACGAAGTCAGGTCTCGCAATCCCGAACCCGAGGAGACGCTCCCACGACGATCTCACGGTGTCACGGTCAGCGCGAATCCCACTCGCTGCCTTAAATTCGAATTAAAAAGAAGTCGCCTCGCGGTCAGTGGGCAAAAGTTTTTAATCATGCAGCGCGTCGGCGGTCGCGATGGGCCGACAAGTTTCGCCCAAGTGGCGGCGCGGTGGGCCGCGAGGAAATTAGTTCGGCCTGATTAAAGCAAGCCGGCCAACGTTATGCAGCGTCGCAATTAAAAGTGCCGTGAAAAATGTGTGGCCCCGCGTTAATTATCGTTCGGTGGCCTCGCGTATCAGGAATTTAATAACGGCCGTGTTGGCGGGCAGCGCGAACGAAGGAAACGCGAATAGGGCACCGTGTTACCAACGATGGCCACCGCTACCACCGATGGCGCGAGATCCAGCGATATCGATCACCGTCGTAAACCTGTCGTCCAACGGCTGATTTAATAGAGGTCCATCCGTCTTCGGTGTTTCAGTGTCACGCGTACGACGCGGGGATTGCCGCCACTTACGTCGTCGAGGAATCTTCGAGTCAGCGATCAGGAGCGACACATTGATGCGCCGGCGATCGATCCACGGACCAAGTGACGAGCCACCGACGAGCCGCCGAGGAAATCTCCACAGACGTGAGTAAATCTGTCCTGTCCTGAAACGGTTCTCGGCGAAATTAAACCTTGCGTCGTGTTTTTGATTTACGGCGAGAAGCATAGCCAGTTTTGGCCAATTTTTGGTGACGAAAAGTCGGCGATAATTTCAATTAACTGAATCATGCGTGCTTTGAATTGTAAATTGCAGAAATTTAAGTTGTACATTTTGCGAGAATTGTCGATACTTTGAATTGTAAAAGGAAATCTTGTAACCGTCTATTTCCACTTTGACTGTTCTGAGTTGGTTTTCTCTAAACATGTTTTTATCAGATCACGTAGCAGATGGGAAAGTAAAAGTACTTTTATCCTTGATTATTTCTACGTTGTCTAAGAAATTTTTTTCACGACTTGATCCATCATGGTCTCGAAAATTGAAGTTTCCTCTTTACAACGAGTCCCTAAAAATTCGCTATGCATTTTTACTTTTCGCCATTTTATTAAACTTGGGACATTAAGTAATGAAATGTTACGATTTCTTGAATTTTTGGTAAGAATGATGAAACAACGTATTCCGAGGACTCATCGTAAAATGGAGACTTTGATCTACAAAATGACGATGGGCCTAGTTGTTACAAAAATTTTTTAACAATTTTACATCATCTGTAACATGATGTAAAGTCAGTTTTGAAAAGAGAAAGCAACTCGTGACTATGACAGTAGAGACTTCACGTTGTACCGTCATTGATACAGTTATGCTCTTCACCGTACATCAGAATCGTTCTCACGCTACTTCGTGCTTACGTCAAAATATTGGAATACAGAGGTTTGATTCGTCACAAACCACGCAAAGTGATCAAAGTACAGCAAACGCTGGACGAGTTTAATCTACTCCCTAGATATAAATAAAATTTGCTCTTTACTCGCTTAGTGGCGAATTTATTCCAAGGAGCAATAGAAATAACTGCTATTAAATTAACGAGTCCATTTAGCGAGCAATCAACGGGGCCGTACTATACTCTCTTTCCCAATAAACTTGATGAACCATTTTAATTAATTCCTTCTTCCGTTAACCGTGTAATTTTTCGATTAATTTAGTCGGCTAGCCGCCCTGCAAAAATTAACCAACTCGCAAATTTAAAATCAAGAACTCCCAAATCCAATTACCAGATACGACATCCAACAAACTAAATGCAAAAATCTATTATGTATTCTTACACAGGGTGTCTCAGTTATGAACGATCAAACTTCGGTTTGTCCTGTGATGCAGAAATGAGAGGAAAATGTTACATAGATGTGGATCAGAAGTGTTTTATAAAAAAAAAGAAGTTGCATCACGAAGCAATACAATAATATCAATATAATATTATATTATCTCGTATTGCACATGTACAATACATATAATAATATGTATATTATATCTCATTTATATATAATATAGTAATAATATTAAATCAGCTACTCATCGAAACTCATCGCAAAAACATATTCTGTATGATATTGTATTATAATACTCTTAACATTGTATAATTATATGTAATAATAGTATATTATCGATAATACAACATCGTATAAAAGATGGTGTTGCAATTGGTTTCCATAAGTTGGCGTGTTAATATCATCCCCAAAGTTAATGGTAGTACATTTCCAAAAACAATGTCTCCAACATTCTCGAACGAAGAAATATACCTACATTGATTTTCATATTTCTTCTATAATTAGCCTTAAACAATTTACACATCTTTTTCTCGTTTCTGCTTTTGAAACAAATTCGACAAAACAAAGTTCGATCGTTCAAAATCGAGATATACTCGGTGATAGCCTGTAATACTTCGATATTATAGGTTATGTCTGTCTTCTTTAATACCTAGCGCGCCCTCTGTGAACGAAACGGTCGTCGACCTGCAACGCAACAGGGAAAAAAGCGGATCATTCGGGGAGTTGATTACATTGCTCGGCGTGTGTGAATACGCACGTGGCAACGGCACGACCAAAATTACTGGTAAAGCTGCGGTGCACCGCGACGCGTTTCTCGTTCGCGCTCGCATTCAGATTCATAACCATGTGCCACCGACCATCGGTGGCACGGTTCTACCGGTGAAACACCCGCCATCGTTATGTAACGAACGGTGGAATTATCAAAAGGTGGAAACTACACCCGAGGCTGTCGTGGATCCGCCGTTAAGTCCCGCGGGAACGATGCTTGTATTTTTAACGCGAATCGATGGCCGTCTCGCGTTAATGTCGAAGACGGTGAAATTTCAATTCATGGGGGAGAAACCAGCTCGAGTTGCTAGCTGCTTGTCGGTACAACCGATGAGTTATGCATTCATTACCCTCTTTGATTGCAATCGAATGTTGGTTTTATCCTGGTGGATTTGAATGAATTGTAGACTCTTCGTTCTTTTGAATTCGAGAGGTTCACACTTGATACTGGAATTTTAAACACAATCGAAGGGACTCTGGTCCATTCTTCAGTTCTATTTCCTTTCATTTTGGCACTTTTCGCACAGAGGCGTCCTCGGCTCGGTAAAATCAGGGACGATTTAGGTATTGGTTCGTGCGGCTGAAAGCAGCAGCATCCGGATGTCAGGACATCGGGACAGATTGAAAAGGCCGTAGAGTCGAGGAGTGTGCACACGCGTGCCTACGCGCAAGCAGCGTGATTGGGAAACGTGGAGCAACGCTCCACACGGGGGGTGTCATTGTGTGACTTGTGGACACTGCGGACACGGCGAGTGTCCCACGTGCGCGTTTATTTTCCCGTTACGTTGGTCACAGTGTGCCTACCGTGTGTGCGCGCGTGTATCACGTTGTCCATTTATTCAATCTCGGTGTCGTAAATTTCACCCACAACGGGCGTGGGTGCTGGCAACTTGCGTGGGCTGCGCGTAATATTCTGTCGATCCTGCCGCGCCGGGCGCGAAAGATGCGGTTTCAACGCGAGCATAGTCCGCGCGTCCAGGTAAAGCAAAGTTGGCCGTCATCAGTGGAAATTGGATGCATCGAATAGTGGGTGGCGAAACTGCGGCCACAATGACGCGCATACCGTGAACGCGTTATTTACTGATTGCTACGAGCGCGCGATAATATCAATTCTCCGAGAGCGAAACTGAACGCGCAGGTGGAATTTTAACGTAAACAATATCTTATCGGATGGAATTTGCACGTGGAATGGCAAAAAGAGTAAAACGCGCAGCGTTTTGCACGGATGTTTTGGCTTATCCGAGAAAATTCTACCACCGTGTTTCACTATCGCTATTCTGGCAGGTACAAACGATTCTCGCGGAGTTAGTTTCGTGCCGCAATTAATTTCAGTGACAGATTATCGACGCTTTAAACTGTGATAACTTTGTAAGAGGAAATCATGTGAAACAACATACTTGGTCTCATTTTAAAGCGTAAAATTTTTCTCTCTCTAAGAGATTTTAACATCATCGTGTAGCAAATGGAAAAATGTTCTGTTCAAAGAAAATGAGATTGTAAAAGTTCACACAGTGTAAAATTTCATTTACCACTTAAATTTATTACCTTGAAGATTAAAGTTTCGCCTCTGCAGCGACTCCTTGTTTCGTCATTTTGTTGAATTTTAAACATTGGGGTTAAAGTTCAAGAGATCCTAACATTTCGCCATCTAATCCTAATGTTTAAAGTTCACTAAAATGGCCAAAAAAAAATCGTACAATAAAGTTTCAAGGGTTCGTGACGAGACGGCTTCAATCTTTGAATTCGTTGTAAATTTAGTTGTGAGAAAAATTTGTCAACTGAAAATGAAAAGCCCTGGAAGCATAGACATCGAGTTTCTAATTTATTTTATTTCTTATTACGCTTAATGCTGAAATTAATTGCATTCCTCCACTAGAAAAATTTAATATTCTAGATCTCTCATAGATTTTGCTCTTCTTAGATCCAGGATTTACAAAAAGAATTCAAGCTCGCAAAATTCGAGCCAATTCGAATATTTCTGACACAATGATCTTTCTCAATGACTCGTTGTTTCGAAAACATAACCTGCTCTTTCGCAAATGATATAACATAATATCGTTTCCTTTACATTTACATTTTTCGCCGTTGTTGTATTTTATTATCACTGAAGGGGGTAAAACCTAGAAAATCGGGCCTCTTCAGAATGCTGATGCAACGAAAATTAGCGATTGGTTGATTTGGGTCACGTGATTCGCGAGGAGGCGTAGACCTCGAGTAGGAGTGGCGTTGTCTGGTACTGAGCGACCGCGCCTGTAATTTGTTTTGTATCGATTCAAATGTTTGCAATAAATATCAATAAAATTTTATGGCGAAAAAGTCGTCTTCATTTCCTAGTCGGAACAGTTGCTTTTCAGTAAGACGATCATACTGGGGTACAAGTCGTGCAGTTTTTCTTGTTTAGTCTCACCTCTTCTATTCCCTCGACAGGGAAGGCTTCTCCAGTGAAACGAACAAATTAAAATTAATCTGGCGGCAACACCAGGGACGCGATACACGCGAATGGCGGTCGAATGATCGATATTCCGGCAGAGAGATTAAAAAATCGGGAGAATAAAAGAGAAGCGGCGCGCCGACGCGTTGATCACGAAATAGAGAATGTATCGAGGACTGAAAGGGAACATTCGGTGACCCTGTTTCAGCGCCCTTTTCATACGTAGCGGCGTGGGCCGAGGCGAAACTGGAAATACACCGTCGGTATATCGGTGAATGGAGTCCCGTGGCTTTCTCTTGAAAAATCGTATCGAAACGACGACATTCGTATGTGAAATCGACGTTACGATCCAAGCCCGATGGAGTCTCGGTTAATCGCGATTATTCCGTTCTGGTGCCGTGGCACGTCGTATCGACCTTGCAGCCGGCCGACAGCCGGAGTTAATTGCGATTATTTCGTACCGCTACAGATCATCCGCGTCGTGGTTAGTTGATAGCCGCAGCTAATAGCGATTACGTACCTGCTGCGCGCTGCTATCGATCGCCGGATTCGTTTCGTTTCACTGCCACCGGAGCCTGCCGACTGCGTTTCGACGGCGGTTACAGCCAGAATTGAGATAAGTGATCCGAAGATTGGCCACATTGTGCGAATTTCAACGATACGTTATCGCTCGGGCGTGTACGGATTAGCGCGGAATGTAGGGCGCAACCTCGACTAGGATCTAGGTCGGTCCTTTAGAAACGTTAGAATCGCTGCGGGCTTGTGCGAGATTCTAGAATTTCAAAGAAATTGGCACGTCGATGTCAAGGTCGACTAAGGCGCGATCTAGACGTGTTTCGGAATTTGTTAGATTAGTTTGGTGTTTGTCTGTTAGATTTTTCCACACGTCACGTTTAGAACGTTTTCATCTTCGTAATAATAAATTCAAATTATAGCAATCGATCGTCGTGTCATAAACCAAGTATCGGCGGAATGATTTACAAGAGATGACCAAGTCAATCTCGCAACAAGAAATTCTGAGATCTTTTCTCGAACTTTCTGATTGGTTTTAACGTATCTACGTCATTCTTACGACTGAGCTCCCCTTTAGAGCTCTTTTGGAAGAAAGGATGAACGTCTCTTGAGAGAAAACTTTGAAGAAGAGAGTCCTCTGTGATCAGTGTCAGAGTCTTCAATCGTTTATTCGCAATCACTAGTAATCGGAATCAGTTGAAATCAGTATCTAGCTCTACAGATTAGGAGCAATCAAGCTACTCAAATAAATAAAAATAAATTCGGTACAATAAAATCGAATTTATTTAGATCCACACCAATGACAGATCAGTGCGATAACTCAGCGCGGAAGAAGCTGCACGTCGGCTATTCCATCAGCGGAGCCTTCAATTTTGGATCTCAAAGTTCCACAATTTTTCATCGAATTTTAAGTTTAGTCGAATAAAGAGGAACTCGGTTTTTTCCCGAGGTTCCGTTCCGTTATACGATATCAGTCATCACTGCAGATACTTTTCCGCGGGTATCAGAATCAAGGGGAGCTCGGGTTTCGCAAGAATTATTGGAACATAAAGATGGGTATCGATTCGTAAATCAGGTCAAACGCGGTCATACGATCCCTGCGAAATCCTTCTTTCGTTTTATGCTTTCGAATCGGATTCCATCGATGATAAAACGAGATGATCGACGAAGAGTATAAACGTTCGTTTGGCTTCTGCGTTAATTCGAATCGTTCCGACTCGACGACTTTCCTTTTCGACTTTAAATAGAAGAAGAAACTTTGAAAATAAAGGATAAAGTTCTTTCTTTTTTTATTTTAGTCCCTAATTCCGAAACGCTCCTCCACTTCTTTGGTGAGCAGTGCTCGCGTTAAATTCTTTACGAACCAACCCTTAGCGGTAATAGTTATCTACGACGTGGCTTTCACCCTTTTCTTTTTATCGCTGAAAGTGATTTTAGCGAGGGTAACCCAGAAAATCGGCTAATGCAACGAAAATTAGCGATTGGTTGATTTGGGTCACGTGATTCGCGAGGGGGCGTGGAGTAGACCTCGAGTAGGAGTGGCGATCGCGCCTCTAATTTCTTTTCTATCGATTCAAATGTTTGCGTATCAATAAAACTTTATGGCAAGAATGTCATCTTCATTTCCTGTTGCTTCTGGACCTTTCAGAGAGACGAATCGTACTGGGGTACAAGTCGTGCAGTTTTTTTTTGTTCGAGATCGCATTTTCCGCGTTCGACGACCAGGCTTGGACTTGCCTGAACGTCGACCCGATATTTTCCTCTCCGCGGCCCGGATGTGTACACTCATTCCACGGGCGGGAAAGGTCACTAAACTACGGAGCGATTTTACACAGGCGCCGGCTGCTGCGAACTCGTAAAAGCGTAATTTAATTCGACGACTCGGGGGTGGGTTGGAAGGGAAGGTTACGGGCTCGCCTGTAACAATAAAATATTTATACGCGACGATGATGCACGCCGAAAATTCCGAGTCGCTCGCTCGTTTTCCTCGTCCCTCTCCCTCGTAAATTTTCCGAATTTCACGGAATACGCGAATACGTGTGTACGATTCACAGAGGTCGCTGTGACTTTTTTTGTCGCCGAGATGAAACGAGTATCCGAACGACGCGAAGCTCTCACCGTCTCCTCCGGTTCAATGACGCATACTCGAACGCATTTCCGTCGACGGATTGCGCTGGAGATTCAGCACGTTCGACTATGCGAAACGTCACCGATACTTTTGTTTATGGGAGCTAGACCGTTCCGTACACGTATGAATCTCGACCCTCGAGACACCCTCGAGAGATACTCTCTGGAACTGCATATACGTCGAAACCTCGCGGTAAATCTCCATTCGCTGGAACGAGACTGTCTGTACTCTAACGCTCGAAATCGTTGGAGATCGCTCGACACTTGAGCGGCGGTGATGGTGGTTTAATTCGTTTTATTTTTCTTTTTTTTTTTTCATATTAACTTATATTCGGCTGTTGTGCACGGATGATGGGACAGAAATAATGAAGTGGTAAATTGAAGCACGCGTTCGGCGCGTCCGCCTTCAATTCGCATCAGTCGTAAGCGTTACAAACTAAAAATCGGAGAGTTTCGAAAATTAATTTTCTGGCAGATTTGGCGATAATTAACAAATTCAATCGACAGTAAATGTATAAATTTCCTTCGTTTCAATAGCAACTTAATTTCCACTTTAAAAAACGAAATACTCCGCGGGATGAATTTGCAAATAAAATCTCGAAAATGTGAGAAACTAACAAATTTGATCGACAGTGTATCCATCGACGAACATAAATTTTTCTGTTTCTGGTCCAATAGTAGTCCTGCAACTTATAAATAGTAAATTCTGAAAAAAGATCGTCTATCAAAATATAAATATACTCGCATCACAAAATGTGCAAATAAAAATAGACTTTGTAGTAGATTCGATGGTAGTTGATAAATTCAATCGGCAACGAACGTAGAATTCTCCGACAAGTAGAAATTTCCTTCTTTCGATAACGATGCAGCCACGGCTTTAGAAAATAAAATTTACGAGTGAATCTCGAAGGGAAGATCGTTAAAGGAGCGATTGGTTTAGCAGTCAAAATGGTACTCGCACCGTCGTAAAAACTTCTGTACGCTCTCTAACGACTCTGTTCATCCTGTTATAAATTACTCCTCTCGCGGGTGAAACTTGGACACTTCTTTGATGAACTCGTTTGCATGATAACGACGTGTTTCCCAATTCATCTCAGCCTGAAATAACTTGGATAATTCGAGAAACTACGGGGGAATATGCAAGTGAAACGGCACGTCCAAATCAAACGTTTGCAACTATTTGCAATAGAAACAAAGTCCCCGTTTCGATGAGAGGCCGAAGCCTGAAATTTCCAAGTCTTTGAGTCGAACCGCCTCGCGTGCGAAAACTTTACTCTCCAAACTTTCGACTTATTTTTTCGACGAGCCGCCGCCCTTTTTCACTCCCGTTGCATCGAGATTCACTTTCAAATATCTCCGTCCGTTTTTTTTTATTAAGAAAAGTTATTCAGCGCAGAGAGGCACGTAACGTGGCAGTGGTTATTTTTTCGTAAGTGAAGAGATTTCGAAGATCACCAGGTTTTTAAAGATAATATGTACAATCTACACGTGTCAAAAAATTATTTGAACCTCAATTTCATAAAGTTTCTGCGCACGAAAGACAAGGACAATTGTAAACAGAAAAGTGTAATAAGGGGTCTTTTCCTCGTCATTCGTACAATAAATTTTATAGAATTATAGTTGAAATAACTGTGCCAAGGATGACGAAAAATTATTGAGTTTTCAGAGGTCTTCGATACCACGAAAAGAAATTTTTGAATAATTTTCGAGTCGTTCTTCACCGTAAATAATGATTTTACAGAGAATGTCGTCCTTCGTGGATCAATGGATAAGAGAAAAAACACGTCGCTCCGTTTAAAAACGCGAAGGTGACTTGGAACCCTCCGAAAAAAAAGAAATCACTACTGAATAATTTCCGTCGATGAAGTATCTCCAAAAGCAACGGAGATATTTGGTGATAAACGTCGTTGGGACACCTTGTATGTCCATCGAGAGAGAGAGAAACGAGCCGCGCGACAACTTTGTCGTTATCGCGACCAAAAATGTGCGTGGAAACCGCGAGAGCGCGTGATTATCAGCCGCCACGCGGAATATTTCGGGTCTGCGTCCGGGCGGATAGTTGTCAGTGAAACGCGTAACGCGCGTCACTCGGCTCGACGGTTGCGGAAGCATTCGAGCGGATTCGAACGTTAAAAAGGTGGGAAGAAGGCGGGAGATTGCAGTTAAACAAACAGCGGCTCAGTTTCGATCGTACATCACTCGTGACGCGAACTTACCCGCCGGGGAAAATGTATTTTATTTCTTTTCGCAGGGCGTCACCGGCCGGCCGTTTCATTTGTCACGATCATCTTGAATGCACGTCTCCGTTCCTCCTTCGCTCTTCGGGGAAGAAATTGTTTTGAATGGGGGAACGCCGCCACTACGCGCGATCGATGAATCGTTTCCACCGAGGCCGAGCTCTTTCGCGTCTTGCCTTCTGGCAACTTTGCGAACCTTTCGTCTACTTTGCGCGCGGGTCTCAGCTTCAGTTTTCATCGGCATCAGTCATCTTTAGAGGCGACGCGAAGTTTCGCGAAATTTACTTCTCGAAGAAGTGCTGCCTGTCTGACGACTGATTACACGCGTCTCTGAGATCGAACAAGTTGAGGTGGATCGTAGGTTTCTTCGAATTATTCTCGAACAAATACCCCAAAGAGATCTTGAAATTTCCTTTCACGTCGCGAGACTTTACGAAGCTCGCCTCGAAACAGCTGTCGGACTGATTATATACTCTCTGAGATCGAATAAGTCGAGGTAGGTCGTAGGTGGTTGAATGCGTTCTTTAAATCCCATTCCGAACAGATACTCGAAAGAGGTCTTGAAATTTTCTTTCACGTCGCGAAACTTTGTGAAACTTGCCTCGAGGCGGCTACGTATTGAATTAATTACCTAGTTTCTGAAGTGAAGCAAGTTGAGATAAATCGTAGGCGATTGAGTATATATTCTTCGAATTATTCTCAACCGATACTCCAAAGAGGTCTTGAAATCTTCTTTCAAGTCACGAAACTTTGCTTCAGTTACATATTGAACTGATTGCATAGTCTCAAGTCGAGCTGGATCACGGTTGGTTCGATCCAAGAGACTTTGAAGTTTTTTTTCTTCACGTCACGAAATTTTGTAAAATCAAAACAGCTGTGTATTGAACTGTATAATTATATTCTGGTCTCTATCGTGAGTATATTTTTCAAATTGCTTTCGAACCGACGAAATTTCCTTTCAAACACGAAATGTTCTTGGAACAACGCTGAAGGACTATCGTCCGAAGGAACCTTGAACGTGCAGTCTTGATAATGAAAATGTTCCGCCTGGAACATGCTCGCGGTTATACTATGCCACCGAATTAACCAACACGTTCCCTCCCTAGGGAAGTTCAATCTCTTTCAAACGTCTCTTTTCGTACAAACCGGAAGTGTATAAAGACGAGGAAAGGGGGGGAGGGGAGAGTAGTTAGACTCGTACAGACAGCCGTGACAGATGCTGAACGCAAGGGGGGAAGGCAGCTGTTGCGAATTCTAACGAGAAGGCGCAATCTCACGCTAGATCGACGCGCTTATCTCGGAGCGCGGGGCGCGGAGGGAAGGAAGCGCGCGCGGTGTAATTTTTAGCAATCACCTCGGCCGATTTCCACCGCCCCCCTTGTTCGTTTTCCACCGCGTAATCGCGTCCATTCGCTGCTGGAGGGGGAGCAACTTCTTTGCCTGCCGCTTCTCCAAACAACTCGCGACTCCTTCTCGCGAGTTTTCCATCCCGAAGTGGGACAACCTGTTTCCCGAGCGATCCGTTTGCTATCCAGCGAGTCGGAGAGAAGAAAAGAAAGGAAGAAAGAAGAAAGAGAGGTAGAGCCAAGGTCGATCGAGCGAGAATCGATAAGAGGATAAGAGGCGGCTGAGATTAGAACCCGCTGAGAGCAAGGTTCTAAATACAGACCAAAGCCTGTGCGTTTCACGACTTTACCGCCGTGGAGTCTTTGATATCTTACATGCATTTACATTCATCGCGTTGCGTCGGAAGAAACGACGGTGAAGTTTCATTTCTCACGTCGCGCGCCAGCGACCGTGTGGTTTTTCGAGGTTAAACGCCTGTTAAGAGCGCGCGCGGTCTCTCTGCTGCCAGCCCGCCGGATTTATCATCTTCCGTCGGCGTCTGCCACGAACCGGCACGAACGAAACCGCAAGTTCGTCGAACTTGCGAGCGGCATTTCGCGCGCAAATTCATCCCATTCGCGAGCCAATTCCCTGACCCCCGTCGTCGCCGGATGGGGAAAACTACTCCGCACGTTTCCAGCGACGATCGCGCGTCGAACGTGCTCGCGGCCAACTGTCCCCCCGTTTGGATAAGATATCGCGTTCCTCGTACCCGTCGTAAGTAAGCACAGTCTGGTTAATACCGTGGACGAAGACAGGATGATCCGAGAGGTAGGTGGGAATTTTCGTGAAGATCCGCTCGTCAGTTTTCGTAATTCTGCAAACCGTGAAGGGAGAAGTTGACAGTGACGTGAATTGCAGTCAAAGTCGTGAACAGTTGAAATTGCGGCGGTAGGAAAAGTGAAAGTAAAAGTGAGCAATTGTTTGTCAGTGGGACGATGTTGTTTGAGGAGTGGAATCGCAAGGAATTGTAAATATACGTGCGCGTGATGTAAATGTAAGTTGAGATTTTTAGTACGGATCGTTAGAGCAGGCTCGTAATCCAGTTTCGCAGTAAATCTCGCTATCTTATCCGGTATCGGTCACTTGTCGTTATCGCGATAAGATTCAGCACGTCGAGCGTGCCTCGACATAATACATTTCTGCGAAACTTAACGCCATGAATTATTCACCGATCGACGAACCATTGTTGATAATGCCACGTCAGCCATGAAAACGAGCAGCGCAACTATCACTCTCCGATTTAAATCGAAACGGCTCGTGGATCGCGTCATCTGCGAACCGTTTAATTTGCCGTTTCGTGTTTGTAAAAGATTACACCGTGTCGGCAGATAACTATAGGCATATACAGGCGCGCTCGCAAGTCAAAAACGCTGCCAAGCTTTTAGGTTATATTTATCCAGTCATTGTTCATCACATGACTCACGCGATATCGTAAATAGTGTGCCAGTGGGATACGCGAGCCGCCTTTTATTGTGAGCGACAGTCATTTCCGAAAGTAAAGGGTGGGGTGAAGAAGCCTGTCAACAATTTCAGCAGCTTAATTTGTCAGTCGGTTGTCCCACTGATGAAAGATCAGAAATCAAAGTCTCTCCTTTCCTGAGTTATACACGTTTGCTTGTGTACAGGGTGTCCCAATAACTTTGTCTTGAATATTTCTGTTGGTTTGGATTTTGTTGAATTGACATACGTTGTACAGAGTAGTACAGAGTGGCCCATAATAATGATCTTTTTGTAGATTCAAACATTTCAGAGATTTCAAAGTTACGCTTCTTTAAATTGAATTAACGTATTTTTTCGGTGATAGTTTCTATAAAAGAAAAAGTATCTGCGTATATCGAAAATTTAAGAGATATCCTAACTATGCTTGTGTTCATATATTGTCCTTGCCTTTCGTGCATCCATCTTATAAAATTAAAGCAATTCGTTAATACAATTTTTTCATATCTCCAAAAATCAATGGAGATGTTCAAAGTAGACAGTTATTGGAACTTAAAACCGGCATTAATAAACAGAAAGATTTCCTGCATTCCAATATATAATACTTGATTAAAAACTCACATTACCACAAGATTTTTTGCATAAGATATCGTAACACTTATTTTGTAAATCTACGATTACTTTTTAGCTTTTTTTTTTTTGTGACAAACATGAATTTAAGGTGTAATAATTCTTTTAAAAAAAACTGAACCAATCAATTCAATGTACCCTATATGTATGGTGATGGCTCAGTTTTTTTCAGAACATTCCAAATACTTTTCAATTTGGCGTATTACCACAAAAACGGAGCGGGTTCGCGCGTTCCCATTTCCAGCCGACCAGATTGGCCATCGATCGCGGGGGGCGCCCTGCGACTCGCTTCTCCCCGCTTAATTTCCCCGGAAGCGGGGCGTCTGGCGTCGCGGTTTTTAATTCCCCCGCAGGGCCCGCGGAGATCCATCTCAATTAGCGCGTGTTATTAGCGCCGGAACGAGGTTCAGTTCGCATTACAAACTACAACGAGAAACCGGAAATGACGGAGCCAGGTCAAGTTAGTCTCCCCTCGGTCGGCAGAAGGGGGAGGACCCGCGAGAGAGAGAGAAAGAGAGAGAGAGAGAGAGCGGGACAAAGCGTACACAACTGGCAAGATAACGGCCGAAATTTCAGGGTTGCCGAACGAGCTGTGGGAACCCCCTAACTCCTAGATCATATTCCACGTTGAACTTGGCAATAATTCGCTGCCCTAACGTGGAGAGCGCGCCCTGCGTCCAACCGCCGGTCCCTCGTCACTCGGTAGACGAAAGTTGCCAACCAGCCTCGATAGAGTTCATTAATTATGATAACAAAAGCGTGTTTCGATGCAATTTTCAAGCTCTTCGGTATCTATTGTAACTCGCCGAATAATACATCATTGTTATTTCGTTGCATAATGGGTCGGCCCGGGCCGCCAGCGTCACCGCCGCACCGCAGCCACCGCATCGGCGCTCGCGTAGGCTGGAAAATGGACCGGAATTAAATTCGTGTGAATTAAAAGCCGACAATGACGGAGAGCCGCGAATAGCTAGCTCGGGACACTTCGCCGCTGGATACACAGAAACTCGTCCGGGGAATTGCACTGCTTTTGAATTTATTTCTACCGGCGTGTATCTCTGGTTTATGGCTAATCGCGTTGCTCAAACGCGTCGTTGGTCGTACGTGTGTCTG
>KQ435740.1:693251-712258 GCA_001276565.1 Melipona quadrifasciata
ATTTGAATTTTTCAATTACATTCTCAAAAATATGATTCTGAATACGAAATAATATCCCTGAAAATTGCAAAGTTTTGTACACTTGTGACAAAGTTAAACATACAATGTGCGAAAGAAAATTACAAAGAACATTCAAAGTGTTCAATTTTTCTCCATAATATTCGAGGCGCAATGCAATTGTCCATTCAGGTTCGAGTTTTTCACTTATACTCGCGAAAGTATAAAAATGCGTAAAAGTTATAAAAGAGAAGGATACAAAATCGCGGTGTGTCAGTCGCGAAATACTTTCGCGAGTCTCGGTGTGTCACGGCAGTAAGAAAGAATCTGAACTCGGTCTAAGTAAGAAAGGAAACGAAGAAACGCTTTCGGTTTCGCTTTCTGCGCAGCGTTCCGTCTGGGTTGTGTAACCACGAGAAATTATAACCACGGTGCAGCCTCGGACCATTCGTCTCGGTGTGACACGGCCGAGTAGCAGCGACAAGAGCGGAAAAATGGTGTCCCGTACGGTTTCTGTCGCGTGTATTTCCCCCGAACGCGATGGAACTCGGATATACAGCCAGACGGGGAAAAAGTCGATGGCCAGTTTCGACGCGAGGTGCCCGTTGCAAAAGGAATTCGCCACGGTGCACGGTCAAACGTCGCGGAACGAAATCCGGCTTGAGCGCCGGGGACAGATTTTTCAATTTTGCCAACAATCCTCTCGATGATTTATAGGTCGGCCTGTTAAAAGTCCAACGAGGAGACTGTACGTTGTCGATGATAAATCTAGTATTACGACGAGCATCGTCTTTTCAGCGACGATCGCCCGTCGTGTTTCCCTCTTCCCCCTTTTCAATCGCAGTTGACAAATCGAAGACGCGGCGCGAGAAGTCGCACGAAAGCGCACGGGGAATTAACAGCGTCGGCGAGTATTGATTTATTTTTAAATCGGCGTTTTTAACTTCCTATTTGGCGAAAGCGTTCGCGGATGATGCATCGTTCGGCGCGGAACATCGGCTATCAAGGAAATTAGAATAGAAGTCTCGCAGAAGACAACCACGGAGAGGTTATTGATCACGTCGGCAAATATTGACGATGCTTTCCACGTTGTATTTTCGTTCTCTGAAGTATTTATGGACGTTCCGTTTGCAAAAAAAATAGAACGCGCGAAAACACGGTTATTCTTGGAAAGCGTTGAAACGTCGCGGTCTTTTTTTCGCGCGTAAATTTGGTCGATCGCCGAGTAGGGGAGGACCGACTCGACCAATGCGCGAAGTTACGTTTCGCGCGAGACTCCAGTGTTCCTTCGAGAGCTCCTTTGTTTAGAAAAGAGAGAATTCTCCGCTCACTTTTGCCGCGAGCATGCAGTTCCGTTCAACGGATATAATAAATAAACGATCGAGAACGTGACCGGAAGTCGTAGTTCGACGAAACAAAAGCGGCTTTGCTCCCTCCCCCTCCCCCTCCATCGGTTAAACGACCATCGATAAATCTAAAGTGCAGAAACAACTTCATCGAGTTGCCAAATGTGTGTTAACTGGCGGCCCGCGAGCTCTTGCCCCCACTTTTCTCCTTCTAGCTAGCGCTACCCCCTCCACTGCGTCGGTCTCCCCACTTGCTCAGCAAGGAAATCAACAGACTGAGAGAGGGGGCAGCGCTAACGATAAAAAGAAGCAGAGGCAAGTGCTCGCGAGCCGCCAGTTAGCTCTGTCTTAATCCTTTGCCCTCGACAAACTTCCTTTGCATCATCTACCAGCAATTTATTTACGAAGCATCATCGCCAAGTAAAATTATGTAGCATTGGAAATGATCATTCAAATGGTATTTAACATTTCGAAGTTTTGTTGAGTATATCTTTCTAACGTGTGATATTTAAATTTAAAGCAATCATCAACGTGCATTTCAAGTTTGCTACAGCAAATACAATAATATTACAGTAAACCTGCAATGCACGTTATGTTATAATATTGTATATACAACATACGTATATTATAGTATTATAATATTGTATACAATATATTGTATTGTACGTTATATTTTAATATTGTATATTATAATATACAAGTATAATAATGTACAAGAGACAATGACACGTAATTTCAATTTCTGAAAAAATAATATCCTCCGCCGTTTTGTAAACTTTCGTAAAAGAAGCAATGAGAAATGTAGTTTGCGCGAATTATATGAATTATTCTGTTCCCAGAAATTTCTTCTTCTGAAATGAATTCGTTCTTCTCACGTCATTATTACGGCTTTCATTCTATTACGCTATTATACATCGCGTCGCAGAACACCGAGTGTACATAATTTACCAACGAATTATAAAAAGAGGTCATTCGAGCTGTTGGCTAGATTTAAGTACGATGTCCCGTTAAAAAGTCGAGTGCAAAGGGTTATCAAACACACGTTATCTCGGGAAAGTGGGTGCATCATCGCGTTTAAAGCTGCACGGGGCAAATGTTCCATGCAAACACAAATTAACTGGAACGGAGAAACATAGAAAAACCGAGAAGAAAAGAAATCAGCGCTTTCCGTATATACTTTTTGCTCGCTTCCTCTTGGCTGCTTTCTAGGAAAATCTTCATTTAACGGCTGTGTTTCTCTTAGCTCGTCGTGCTACCTGCGTTGCTTCTTCACTACCGCGTTAATGATACAAAATGAGGAACAAGGACCAAGTTCAGATAATTTTGAAAAGCTGCTCTGTCTGTGACGTGTACCCTGCCCGACCGCTTTGAGAGAGGTGAATCGCTTCGCGAGCTGACTGCAAACTCGTCAAACGAGATCGGCAACGTCAAAGGGAAATTAACAATTCTCAAAACTTAATTAATGAATTAACGACGCTTCTTAATGTGATCCTCGAAACGTGACAGTCCCTAATTAACGATTCTTGAAGCCGTTCGATTTTACAGTGTTCAGCGGTTCGAATTCGAACGAAAAGCCGCGTAGAACGTTGAAAATTCAGCCGCGGCAGGCTCGTTCCTTATTACTTACCGTCGTTTTGCCCCCGGATAGGTAACTTTCGCGCGGAGAACAAACAGCGACTCGCGCGAGTCCGCGAACGTCAAAGCCGATTAAACGCTTTCAGCCGCGACACCATGTAAATTTACAGAGGCACGACGCGTTGCAACGTTGGAAATTGAACGAAGGCTGCCGCACGCGATCTGTGGTAAATCGCAGATGGTAATTCAAACCGCGTCTGTTAACTTGGCGTATTTGTTTGTTAAATTCCAACGATTTTCATTTTCGTACTCATTCCTGCGTGACTTTGACTAAATTTAACCAGCTTCTGACAGAAACCCATAAAATTATTTGTTTCTCTTTATTCGCCTACGATGTCAGTGTCTTCCACAGTGATGTGTGTTAACGACAATGGAAAATTGATATAATTTCACTATATTCTTCGAAAATGATTTTCATTTGCATCTTGCGTAGCTTTTACAAAATTTTAAGGTACACTTTTTTAATTAAGGTACATAATTTTACTACAAACTCGATTCGGGAAAGATTTCAATGTATTGAAACTGCAATAGTGACACAGAGTATAAGATGTGCAAGTAGAGTGTAATTTTACAGTTAAGATTTAGTAGCGTCTTCCATATAAGTTTACAGACGTTAACAAACAAACGAACTATGACCAAATAAATTGGAATGAATGCTGATTACATCTATTATGGTACTTGTATCTTACTGAGCTCCAGCTTTTAAATTCCCTAAAGAATTATAAATTAAGTTTCCTGTACTGAAAAATTGAATGAAAACTATTTCTTTAGCAAATCAATTTGTCAATAAAATAAATGAAATTTTTTAAATCAAACTTAATTTTTTAGAAGATTGTCAATCATTCCATATTAAGTATGCTCTTTGCACTTAATTATTTTACGCGTGTTTGACTGAATGGAAAAATAAAAAGACCTTACATACGTCGTGTTTGATTGTAAAATGTAAATGTAAAAACAAGAATTGTTTTCACGACTAGGTTGGAATTTACAACGAGCACCCAAAACTAGCTGTACGGTTTTTTTTTGGCCATTTTTATTGAAACTTGGAACGTCAATTTTAGGATTTCTTGAATTGTCAACGTTCCATAAAATGGTGACGGAAATTTTCAAATTTCAAATTTTTTTTTCAGGTGACAGACAATTTTTTTTTTTTTTTTTTTTACCATCCTCGCGCGTATTTGAACTTTCAGGATTTTCGAGGAAAGAAAAGCCACTGGCTACGCGATGTCAAATCGTCTTCGAAACAAAACGAACTCACGCCACGTTCAAACAGAGTTTCTCTTCGCGCTTTAAAATCGAGGCCAAGTGGATCGTTATTCCGATCCTCTCTTTTTACAAAGTTATACATCAGTTCAGATTATCGACAATTGTTCGTTGTCATTGGTACAATTACGCTCTCCGTAACGTTCTGACATGACGAAATGACCACTCACGACCAGTTACGAATTAATATTCGTCGAAATTCAACGGAGCTTGTTGAATCGATTATCCGTTGCAAGAGCGACGGATTAATTCGCAAAAGCACCGGACCGTTTTGACAGAGCGGACGATGGATCGGTGGAGACAAAATCTCAGGGTCCACTCTGCGTGACGTCTTTGTAAATCGTATTTACGGTTGTGGACCTGGCTCGAAGAGTTCAGGTATAAGTAAAAATAACCAATCTGAGTCTCCCAAGGGTGGTCGAAGAAGGGAATTTCTGCCTTGACGGCGACCATTTTTCGAAAAGTGGTCAGTTCGAGTCTAACGGTGGAAGAAAAAATGTGTGGATTCGAGTGAAACGTGAAAGAATTACTACTTGTGGTACTTGTGAGAACGTGCAAATTAAAAATGGCAGTGTGTCTCTGATTAAGTGAGTAAAATAACAATATTCAAATCAATTCTGAATCGCGATTTTTAGAACTTTAACGACCATAGATCTAAATCACGAAACCTTGACATAGTGTTGACGTGATCTGAGGACCTCAACTTGTTATACGAAAAATTCATCTGTGTGTTGGTATAAAACCTAAGCACGTGGAGTGGGATATGTATAAAAAATTACTCGTTGAAATTAATTAAAGTTATAAACAACTGCGATCGGAACAATATCCCAAAGCAAATTGCCAAGCGTAACAGAATTTTAATAATTACGACGTGCACGGAGTGTGTACGTTTCCACGGAACGATTTCAATCACGAAATTTTGTTGTACCGACGTGTCCTGAAGATCTTAGCTTCTATAGCGCCTTGTTATACGATCGGGAATCCGTGTCAGAGGATTCAAACTGCGCGGCATGTTGACGCAAGTACTGATCCGCGCGTGCCGTGGAATATCTGAATAATATAGTTGCTACATTGTGTTTAAATTGTGGCAGTCTGACCCGCGTGTTTGAATATTTGACGCACGTGCCTCCTGCGTGCGTTTTCGAGTGTACGTATTAACAAAATGCAGTATAAATCAATAAACTATACGACTTGTACCCCAGTACGATTCGTCTGACTGAAAGGCCCAAAAGCAACTGTTCTGACTAGGAAATGACGACGACTTTTTTGCCATAAAATTTTATCGATATGCAAACATTTGAATCGATACGAAACAAATTACAGGCGCGATCACTCAGTACTAGACAACGCCACTCCTACTCGAGGTCTACGCCACGCCCCCTCACAAGTCACGTGAGCCAAATCAACCAATCGCTAATTTTCATTGCATCAGCGTTGCACCTGAAGAGGCCCGGTTTTAGGAGTGATAATATGGCATACGCCAGACACCAGCGGTCGTCGCGGATGGTGACTTATGTTCAATTTTGAACGTTTGAATTGTGAATCGGCTAGGGAAGAGAGAATCGTTGGTTAAATAAAAATTCACCGCCCGTAGGTCTCCCGTTTCGGAATAATTTCGAGCAATTAACCGAGAGAGAGAGAGAGAGAGAGAAGCACCACGTCCATTTCGATTCATCGCAAGTGTTATTACGTTGCAGGGGAAAAAGCGCGGAGAGTCTGTAATGCAGAGAAGTGCGAGATAAACGGATTACAAAAGAAGCGAAACAGCAGCCGATTTTCCCGATACTCCTAATTGACGTTCGTTGAAATCAGTTGAAAAGAAGGAAAAAAAGAAAGAAAGAGGGAAAAAGGGACGTACGTTTCGTGATTGGCTGAACCTTAAAATCTGATTTTAACCGCTTAAAAACCGGAGCCAGGGGTAAAAATTGCCCTCTATCCATCGGCTCTACACCGGATTTAATTATACTTTTTGCTCTCCCGTGCTTTCCAACTTGAAAAAATATTTGATACACGCGCGCGCGTATATATTTGTAATGCACGTTCGATTTTCACTTCCTCTGTCTTGATATTCACTTTGCTTGGCAAAAATAAACAACGCGGGCACAACGTTGGAAATATATATTGAAAATCGATCGACGGTAGGAAATGGAAATTCAACGCACGCAGTGTGATACACGTACATAGTAACGGTGGAAAAGTTGTTTCAAAGGCGATCGAATATCGCGGAACACTTGTGTAAATATTAATTCTATCCGATGATTAAAATATATATTTCTCCTCCCGACTCGCTAGAAGTTAGCCCCTTCCGTCTCCTGGTGAAACGTTCGTCGTCGAAATTTAACAATTACGCTCGATGACGCGAACGATGAATTTAAATTAACTTCCGCGTTTAAATTGACTTCCTTCAGGAAGAGAGGAAGATCCGCGGGGAAGTAGATCCGATTGACGCCATTCGACGCGAAATTTATTCGAAATAAATTGAAGACCGGTGTTATCAACCCTTTCGCCTATAACATGGAGTGAGGCTCGTCGTAAGTTTTGTCGGTCGTGAGTCAGACTTGTGAGTCAGGCTCGTGATTCATAATGCTGATTTATTATTGCGTTAATCTTTGTCCAGACGTGCAAATATATTGTCTTAAAGTATATTAACTTTTTGCCGATTTTTCAATAATGGCAATTTAAAATAACCATTTATTCAGAAATTGAAGTAAAGTATTACTGATGCATTATTCTCTTCCAGATGATAAATCGGTTTCGTTCCGATATCTCTCGTGAAAGACTCTGGCACCTAAGCTATTTTATCTCGACATATTTATATTTAATTTGAAATTTACAGAATTTAATATCTCAAAACTGTTTTAATAATGTGATCTTCGAACAACGAAATATTATAGATCTCAGACACCTTGCAAAATTAAACCAGTTGTTTCTAACATTTGTACATATCACAAATCGAAGAGTTACAACGCGCGAGCGATTCTTGTTACCGGTCGCGAGTGTGGCACGCGCCTCAAATCACACTACAAGGGGTTAATTTGAAGTGAATTAAATCGTTGAGAGACGGAAGAAGAAGAGACGAGGGAGAGAGGGAGGAGAAAGTGGAGCAGGACGAAGGCAGATTACGTGGAATCGGGGGTATCGCGGCGATCGAATTCGATTTGCCCGGGAGAAACCGGGTCTCGATTGAAAATAGCTCGGTTTCAATCCAATCCATCTTGGGACATCTTCGAATGCTCCTGAATAAACACTGACTTCGTGCGCGCGCGGCTGAGATCAATCGAAACGGGGGACAACCGAGGCGTTAAGGCGTTAGGGTGGCTCGGGAACAGAGGCGCGGCCGTTCACGAGAGGGCACGCCGGGAAAATTTGAACGGAAGAAGCGAGAACCGTGGATGGAAGGAAACGAGTCGAGAGCCGAGAGTCGTCTATCGCGTTTTCTATCCGGTTGAATAAAAAGGCCCGCGACGGCCAAACGAGATGGAACCTACCACTTCCTCCGCGCGCGTCTACGATCCGTACTCCGCCGGTCTTGCCCGGAACAGGATGAGAAATCCGTTGGAAATCTTGTTGCGCGATACTATCGATAATGCATCCTCCGAACACCGACTTACTGGCGCCGGTGAACCGATGCAGCCTCGTGCCAGCTCGGCCGATTCTCACGCGTAACAAATCCCTCCGTTGCAACGTTATTCACCCGCCGGATAACCGGTTATGCGCTTCCTTTCTCCCCTTTTCTCGTTTTTCTTTCGGTAATCTTCGAATTCGATGAAATGTTTCGGATAGATTCGATACTTTTCAACTCTTTCGCTACGTTTTTACGACGTACAAGCAGAGAGAAGAATGTTCGCCCGTGTCAAGAACTTGTGCAAAAACCAACGCCAAGGATAGCAGTAAATGACTTCTATCAAGAAATCTCTTCTAGCGGATTGACCAAAAGGGAGAGTATTATTAAGGGCAGGACACGTCAAAACAAAACCTAATCAAGAAGACTGACTCTTCCTTCTGCGATAGATGTCAAAAATCTATAAAATCGCAGCTCAACATATATTCTATATGAATGCACGAACTTTGAAAGAAATGCACAAAACCTAGACTTACCTAAAGAGAATACTTCAATACTTGATGGACATAAATCTATACTACAAAATATAAGTATCTAGTCGCTAATTACCTCGATGTCAATGTGACTTTAATCTCTTGCGCTGGAATAACGTGCCACGCACGTCCCAAATTACAACATTTTGTCAGTTTTAAATATATTTAAATGTACCAGGCAGAAAAAATGATAAGTTTATTACTTCTTAATAATTTCTATCCAGTGATATCATACCGACGAGTTCAAAAGGGAAGAAAAGCGTCGAATTATTGTATACGGTTGGGTCACTCGTTATGGTCCGCGAACCAGTTGCCAGTGCAAGGGGTTAAACCTGCACAAAGAATGTTCTTCCTCGCTGTTTAGTCGTTGCGTCGCGTCGCAGACAGTCCATTTTGTTGAATATTTTTCTCGAGTAACGTCGTTTAAAAACAAATTCCGAGAGCTAGTGACAAAATAGACATCGAAGAAGAAAGAAAAGGGCGTCGAATGGAACCCGCGTGCTTTGCGAATCGTCGAATGAAAGTTCGGTCAGACACGAGTTCCACCGACACGGAAGAATCGAAACGTGAAAACGCCGAGGGCGTATCGGTGTCACTGAACACGAATTTCGCGGCGAACACGACACGCTAATTTAATATACACGAAAGAGAAGGAACGACCAGAGGAAAGGGTACAAAGAAAGAAAAAAAAAGAACAAGAGAACGAGGTCGAGCCGAGAGAAAACTGTTATAACCGCTGTACTGTTTGTGGTGTCGGGCAATGTGGAAGGTAGCTCGTGCCATTAGACCGCGTTGTCTTTCGACTCCGACAAATATTTGCCGACGGCGAAACAGGAAGACACTGACATAGAGAACGCTTCGCCCGCGAAATGGAAAAACTAGAGTTTTGTCTCGCGATATAGGGTGTCGGTTATTTATATCGTGCTCGTTAATCCGTCCCGCGATCCATCGTCCAAACAGCTAACGCGTATAATTCGGCTAACGGCGAATCGTTGCCAAAGGGTTCGTCGAACAACCGCGCGAGATGGACGAGGTCGAAACGCGCGATGGCGGCCAACGACACGGACATCTGTAACGTGCCTCCTCCTCCCCCTCCCGTTACGAAGGAACACGCGAGCTAAACTGAACGCACATGTGCAATTTTAACATAAATAATTATTTATAATAACGTATAATATTTCTGTCTATTTGTATAATATTTATTTAATACTTAATATCGTGAGAAGGAAGTCGTACAACGCGAGACTGGCTCTCTTCAGAGACACGGATCTTCCTTGCTTTTGAGACAACAGCGACGACGCCGTTCATTGTCGCACACAATGGTTTTCAGTGTTTTTCCGTCGTTAATTCCTGTATCTTTCACGGACCACTTGAACTTTCTGCGCCAATTCTCTTTCACGGTTGAAAGTCGTGTCGCGCGACACGATTTTTCTCTTTTTTTTCCAATTTTCCTTTTCGCGAAGGGACCTTACCGATTTTAAGATCACCATTTCTCGCTTCACCTGTAACGTTTCGACGCGCTTTTGAACAGACAACGTAGTTGGAAAACTACGAAGCGCGGAAAACGTTAATAACGTTTAATAACGATTAAAAACTTCCGAGAACCGCATCAAATTAGACACTTAATCGGTAGTAGTTGTGTACTTTGATTAAAAAATTTTCCTGCATTTCGACGCTTTTAACGCTATTTAGCTGCGTTAATATTAATCGTTCGACATTTTCTATTTACGCGCGGCTCGCGGATAATGAATAATGAATAATTGAAAAGAATTTTTAAAAAAGTCGAATATCAGATTAGCCAAGAAAGTAATTGCGTTTCTTTTTCTGACGGATGAACACGTACATGTATATCTGTAAAATGTAATTAACTTCATTTTAAACCGCAAATTCATCTGATAAGCTTGTTTCAAAAACGATCTCGTCAACAATTCTTTGTTCAACGTCGGTTTCGAAATGGAAAATCGAAAAAAAATACATTTTCGTCAAATATTTTTATATTTCCAAAAAGGAAGAAAAAAACGCTAATAAAAAATTATCAGCAGAATTGATTTTTCTGAGCGACGAGAATGTCGAGTTATTTGTCGAAAGTGACAGGAATTCTTTCTCTTTCGAATCACGAAAAATGGCCAAAGGTGATCGAACGAAATGGTCAGCATATCGTCAAATTTCAAGAAAGCTTTTCTTTCTCACGAAAAAAAATTCATCTTTCATTTCCACGTGCGAGAAATGGAAAACGCAACTACTTCTTGTACATGACTAAACAGCGAGGAAGAAGCTCTTGTTTCTCCTTCGTCTTAACGGTCGTGAGACTCACGCGTCCCCGCGGCTTATTACACTTGTAAAGCATCCGATTTGACGGGCCGCGCTTTATCTCGCTTCGTCCGCGCGTTTCCGCCCGCCGGTGGCTGGGAAGAGCCGCCCCGTGCCGGCGGCCGCGCAACCCTCTTCTTCGTCTTCTCTGCCACGTTCCGTTCGTTCCGACGGCGTCGCGTTTCGTTTCGCTTTGTTCGTCCCGCGGCGGCTCGCTTCCTCCTGACCTCTTTCTTCGGCCAGGAATAATTTAACTCGTATTACGGCTGTTACCGCGTCAGCGGCGCGTGGATGCTCCGTATTTGAAATCGCGAGAAGAAAGACGAGGAATTCGTTGGTTGCCTGCTCGCTTTCTCGCTCGCTTTCCCCTCGCCGGTGGCCCTTTTCACGCTGCGGAGAAACAGCCCGAAAGGAAAAGGAGCCGCGGTTCTCGCAGCTCGTTTCAAACCGAGATGCTGAGAATTCCTTCTGGATGGAATATGTCGAAAATAGGGGGGTTTTTGAACGAGGCCTTCAATGCTTTCGTGTAACCCCCCGGAGGCCACTGCTCGCTATTTGTATGCGCGCCCTACCACGGCGATAAGTTTTTGTTTCGCGATGTATTCTCTTTACACACACACACACGTATATACATAGGTACTGTGTGGCTTGAAAGAGCTTCGTGTTGATCGAGGTAACTTAATTTTCAATCTTTTTCTGCTCTCTCTCTCTCTCTCTCTTTCGCCCGGAGTTTAAAACGAAAACACGAACCACGAGGCATCGTTGTTTAAAATTTTACTGTAGGCTATGCACGTTGTTTCGGGAGGGAAAAGCGGATAGGAGAATGCTGTTTTGAGGAAAATATGCTCTCCGAGAGATGCTCAGAAATAAAAGCACGTCGATCTTCCGCCGACTATTTTTGGTCGTTAAATAACTGGTCGAAGCATTTCTGACCAGAGCGATTTACCAATTCGGTAAATTCCTGGCATTTCGCCGATCGACGAAATTATCGAAAGTAAACCAAGGTGGAATTTAAATGGATGTGCAATAGGGTATGGAACGGTCGTAATTCCCGCAGCTTGATAACAATTAAGCTTCCGTGATATCCAGCGATGGGGCTAATAAGAGAATTCGGTGCAACGTTCTTCTTCGATGACGACTATTACAAGCTCTTCGTCAGTAAGCCACGATAATTAATTATCAAGCCTTGGCGAAGCCCTCGGTGTACGCTACAAAAGGCAAGTGTAGTCGTACTTGACTTCTCCACTTGATAACAAAGGGAGAACCGCCCTTGTCAATTATTTATACGACCGCGAAAAGATGAATCGGAATCTCTGTACTAATTGATAGTTCCAATGTTCTTTGACTGTGATATTCCGTATAGGGTGGCTTTACATCTTGTTAGAGGCATGACAGCGTGTTAGAGATTGAAAATGAAATTGAAACGGAATGGAAAGAGATACACGTACGTGTAGAGGGCTCAGTAGCCAATCAGTGTAAACAATTTATGCAAAAATATTCTGTCGTCAAAATTTCAGTTGGCGGAGGAGTTTATTTACAATATAACCATTATAAATCAATGCCAAAAAAACAACTAATATAAATTTAACAAATTATACTTGTAATATTTAAAACTAATAAATAAAATTTAATAAAATCAATATATAACTAAACTGTTTCATCGACTGAAAGGATATTTGTATTTTACGGTATTTTTCATTAAAAATATAGCATTTATACAGAGGGCGATTCTTAAATGCTGGATTTATACATTAAAATACGTAAAAAATGTCATATGAATCTATGTCTTACATATTATAGTTTGCAAATTGTAGATAATTTAAGAAAATGTTCAATGTGCCTCAATATAATGCTAGTGCATGAATTTTGCACTCGTTAAAGTAAAAAGTATCAAATATTCCTCGAATAATCTCCAAATTCATCTTGAATCCTTTTTTTACAGACTACGGACATTATTTACCTCAATTGAATACATAATAGATTTTAAATTATAAATACTGTGGAATTGGGAATTCCGGGAAGGGAGCCGAAACTTTCTCTAGTGCCCAACAATCGTCGCCTGCGTGTCATCTGGTTAGCAGATGATAGCAAAAGTTAGGCCTGGGACCTAAGGTTATTCTAGCTTTCCAGGTCCTAGCACTTAAAATATTTGAGAGTATGACTGCGTTGGTATGCATGTGTGTGTGTGAACGATGAATGTCTCGTATGAATGAGCAAGAGAAGAATTAGACAGAGAGTAGTGAGAAGACAGAGAGTAGCGAACCGCGAGAGCGAAAACAGAGAGCAGTGAGCCTTGAGTGAGTGAAAAGATAGCGAGTTCAGCATAAAGCATATTTTAGACTATGGCTTTAATTTTAATTCTTATTCTCAATAAACTCTTACTTTCAATAAACTATATCACATTGTTTTTCAATAAAAATTCCTAAAAATTCCTACAAACTGGGATCTCAACCGAGATTTCTGCAATATTAAATTAAGATTATGGTACTACACTGTTCACAAGATGGACACATCGAACATGTTTTTCAATCATCTATAACTCGAAAATTAAGCTACCTAGGACAGATTTATATGATATTTTTTATTTCATTGTATAGATTTAACACCCGAAATGTAGATACACGCTTGAGAATCTGCTGTGCGTCGTTTTCTAATCCGAAGAGAGTACAAAACAGCTAAAAGTGATACGACATAATTATTTTTTTATGGCATATGATTTAAAGGTGATTATACATATATCATTTTCTTTAAAAACGACTACATATATACTGTAACATTTAATTCTTCAATATCTATTTTATTTGGATCTATTAATTTCTTAATTTTCAATTTTAATTCCTCAGTCTTTTAATTCTAAAAGTGACGTCGCTCGCCGCGGCAGCCAACGTGTTTAAAAATTAATCAGACTTCCACAAATGTTGATGAAGCTTGAATAATTAGCAGGTTTGAGGGAGGATGCCTGTTTGCAAAATGTAAGGTCGATAGAACTTATGCGCTGCATTATACACGCCGCATTTATAATAAACTCGGTGTGCTTAACGCGGGATACAGCAAAGATCGCAACCTAGTTTCCATTTTAACCACGCTCGATGAAAAATTCCACATAATTTTGATCCCCAGCCATACGATTGATTTGATTTGTAGTAACTAATATTATTATTATTTATCATTTATAGTAACTAATCTTTGAATATTGACTGTGTTGTAGCTAAACTGCGGATTTTTATGCATTTTTGAACTCTCGAAAAACATAATCAAACAAATGGAACCTGAATTTGTTTCTTTCGCTAAATATTAAACACGATAAATACTCTACATATTACACTGTGCATTGAAAAATTCCCATAAATTCACCAAAAATTCAACAATCTACTTAACACATTCCGAAGAGTTTTAAAATAGTTGACAGCCAGTAAATTCCTCGCTCGAAAAATAGTTACGGCCGAATTCAGCATAATACGTGCCACTTTTCGCAATTTTAAAACTGAAATTCCCTCCACGTAACGATCATCGACACGCTCGCTCGCTCGCGCAAGGTATATAAAATATTTTTCTAAAATCAGCGCGCAACTTTCTCAACCCCGAACTATCCCGACAATATCCCGACAGTTTGCACAGCGATCAAAAAATATTTTCTTCGATATTTCATCGGATAGAGGTGATTCGACGAAACCATTCGTTCTACGATTTTATCGGAAGACTCGAGACCGTCGAAGCAACACAGAGAGAGAGAGAGAGAGAGAGAGAGAGAGAGAGAGAGAGTTTCCCCGCTGTTCTATGGGGAACAATCGAGTTACCGAGAGGCGTGTGCAAAATTTGTCGAAGATGACAAGCCATTTTCCCGACAGATTAGATTACACCGAGGGGCCAACGTATCGACGTTTTTACGTCGACGTGTCTTCGGTCAAGTGACCGAATTTTCGTCGCACGAACAACCCCCACCCTCCCCTCCTCTCGTGAGAATGCAGTCCTTTATCATTCTCTCGTTTCTTCGATTCTGCTCTCTCGTTTCATATATATACACGAGTTTTCCAACGAGATGCAAATTGCTAGTTGCTTACATTAAGCGGGGTACATTTTATTGCATCGAGCTTAACAACTGTCGCCGTGTGTTTGCTCTTTCGTTCGTATTCGATTTGAAATTTACTTTCTTGTATCTCCGTGACGATAGAAAATAGCTTTACCCTTACTCGGCAAGTTCGTTGAAATTAGCAAACGATGATTTTCAATTTCTTCCAAAAATAGTGAAAAAATCAATTATCAATCAAAATTAATTGTTGGTCAAAGCGAACGATGGAGAACAGTGCGAAACGAGAGTAAGGGAAAGATCTATTTAACCCCTTGCGCTGGCAACTGGTTCACGGACCATAACGAGTGTCCAAACCGTATACAATAATTCGCGGACCATAACGAGTGACCAAACCGTATACAATAATTCGTCGCTTTTTTTTCGACCTCGTCGGTATAATATCACTGGATAGAAATTGCTAAGAAGTAATAAATTTATTATTTCTTTTGTCTGGGTTATATTTAAATATACTTAAAATTCAGAAAATATTGTAATTTTGTGATAAAAGATTCTCGACGTAGCACGTTATTCCAGCGCTAGAGGTTAACGTCCGGGAGAATTTGAAATTTAATTCCTTCTATCATGGCGATAGAAAATAACTTTACTCTCACTTCACTTCGTTGAAATTAGCAAACGATGATTTTCAATTTCTTTCAAAAGTCCATACTTCCTAAAATTAGTTGAAGAAATTAATTATCAATCAAAATTGTTGATCAAAGTGAACGACAGAGGAGGACAGTACGAGGCGAGAGTAAGGGAAAGATCTATTTGTCAGAAGTTTCTTGGGTGACCTTAAGTCGAGCTTGATACAAAAGGATCCATTTTGAAGGTTAGGTGAGAACACAGAAGCGGAGGGAAAAAGATTGCCGAGGAAATTTCGTCGTCGGTGATTGCTTAGGCGGAACAAAGCGGACACATCTGCGGGGAATGTTTATGACACAAGACATCTGCTTGACAGACGTTATACTTTCGCGGATACTTTCGCCTGCACGTCGGTAAAATAGTGGCCGTCAACTTTTATGAAGTTTTGTCGCTTATGGAAGATCCCCGACCGTTGTTCAATTTCACGTCCTCGTCCTCGGGAAGACGAAGTCTTCGAGAAAGTAATCTCAACGGCACGGAATGCGCCACGGTAGAGGCGATTTATATCGAGTTGACTGAACAATTGAACGTAACGTGCTTATTTTTCAGTCGACGAGTCATCTGCAATATTTTTTTTTCTTTTTTTTCTACAAAAAGTGCGCTCGTGCTGCGGAATTTTAAAATCCACGGAAATGTCGCAATTGTCCATCAGAGCGTTCGTTTCAGCCAACACAATTTGTAACTCAGCGCACGGGAAATCGACGATTGACCGAGTATTATCTTCTTTCTCTGCAACGTTAATTCAACGGACGGATTGTATTTTCTCTGTGTCTGTCTCTCGTCGCTTCCACGTTTTAACGGAATTAAATAATACGTGCAAGTTGTTGAAGCGTTGCAATCTTATTAAATTGTCAATCAAATTTTGAGTGGTTATTTATTTTCGTTATTACGTTACATTATATTTATATTTTATTAGTATATTATATTTATTTTCTGGTACTTCTCGCAAGCGCGTTATATTTTGTAAAATATCTTTGAACAAAAGCACATCGCTTTACGTTTCGCTTCTTTTTTCTTTCCGTTTCGAGCTTTTGAGATTTGAGAAAACAACGTGACTGGCGAGGAACGCGCAGAATTTTTACAAAACTGTCGGAAAAGTCCGAGGCTCGAACGAGCACGAAGAAGAGACCGCGATTATTCAAGAAAAGCTAAAACCACTGGAGGGGCGATGCTGTGCTATTCTTTCGATCCTAACGATACACTCGGGTGGTTGAGGAAGGCGTGTCCGTGAATTGAAAAGCGACTTGCCCTTGTAAAATCTGCTTCCTTGGGCCCTCAGCTTTCACTTTGTAAATAAGTGCTCGTCGCTATTTCTTGATGAACGCTAGACGGGGCGGGAGACAGGGGATCCGGAAAGACGGCGAGCCGTTGCGAGCTCACGTCCAATCAGACTCGATCGATAACTCTCAGATGCTATTCCCGATAGGGTGTTCAATTAATACGGCCGCGAAAGTGGAAGGCACTTTGTTATGACTTTGGGCGAATATATCTGCGAGCCTCTTATTGCTGCTACGTCTCGCTGCGATGGAAATTCTGGCGGGTCTTCTGGCTGGCTTCGAGGATAAAGCGATCGTATTTAACGTTAGCCCGAATTCCCGCGGGTTTATCGTAGCAATAAATTCTACCGTTCCGAGTACATATTCAATTAATTTTGTTTTTCGCGTAGATCGTGTCTGCAGTATTTTGTATTTTCCTGCATTTACATTCAGCGATAAATAAAAATACGGGCTGATTGGGCGAAACTTTTTTTTTTTTTTGGAAACCGCCGGTTATTTCGCCGAGCTAAATATTTATTTTCACTGTTTCCTTGGTGTATGCCGTGTCAATTACCGGCGTTCGGGAAATAAAAATTTAATAAACACAGGGGGCCGGCGCCGCCGCCGTTGCGATTGTGTTTCGTTTGAAATTATTCAGGATGCGATTCATAAAGGGGATTTACGTGGAAATGCTTTATACAAATTCCGCGATTTATTTCCTTCTATTTAGAGTTTTCATTTGAAATATTCACGCCACACTTTTGTGTAACCGTAAGAGCAAACAAACGAGCCGGATTTTGTATAGAATGGAAATTATCGCGCGAAGCAAAAACGAGCAACCCGCTGAGCTGAACATAAACGAGAGTGTTCCGTCATTAATCATATCGCTGGATAAAAGAAGGATTAAACGCGAGAAGTTTCTTGGGACATAACGTGTTTAAAATTCAGTTTCAGTTGCGAAAGTTGAAGCGAAAGATAGGGCTTCGCTGGAACTCTTTATCTCTCGCGGTTTATCGCGCAACCTTTTTTGGTAGCTTGTTGATTTCTTCGCCGGCTGTTTCGACCGGATTTTATACCACGCCGCGTTTTTATAATTAAAGCTCGTTGATGACGCTACCTGTCTTACAGCCGGAGATAACCTACGAAACGAAAATTTAATATTCCAAAGCAGTTTGCAGCTACAATTTTCCGAGCACTCGTCCCACTTTTTAAACGTGCTTCGAATTTTTCCACTTCCGCCATGCATAAACTTCACTTTCATCACGACGAGAGCAGACGATACGTATTAAATTCCAAAAAAGCAGGGCGCACACGCTGAGAAATTATTTTCCATGCTGGGAACACGAACTTTCGACGTTGCACGCGTTCTTCTTTAAAAAAAAAAAAAAAAAAGAAATAGTTCACTGTTAAAATAACGAAACTGTTTTAACTGTACGATACTGAAATACTCGTATTTCTAAATGTCAATACCTTTTTTACGAGAAAAAAATTACGACCGTTTCATTTAACCCTTAGGGGCAATTTAAAAAAAAAATAAAAAAACTCTACCCCTGCGCGGAATTTTTTTTAATGTAAAAAGAAAGGAACATTTTTTTCAATCATTAAACATAAAATATTTCTTAAAATGAAAAAAAAAGTAATATTTAAATAAACATAAATAATCCCACCATGCAAAGTGAAATTCATTTTTCCAAAATAAATGGGTTGAAAAATATCCCACCATGCATTAATTGTCAAAAAAAAAAAAAAAATGCGGGACAATTTTAAATTTACCTCAAAGAGTCGAGATGGAACCAAATGTGCCGTCGTTTTGCACGCGATCGTACACACACCACGCGGAAATCCACGGTGCGAGATTTATCCCGCGGAATTAATCTATGGTAAAAGGTGTAGCACTCGGTAACCTGGCCAGGTAAATAAATCTCGGGCACGGAGTCGGAGCGAAGAAAAAGAAACTCCCGACCGGGTTTCGATTTTCTTATCTTGTTCACGGTGGCGCGTCGTTGGGCGGCTCGGAGTTCCGTTCACCTGAAGTTTCGCGGTGCCGTGGTTCCGTTCCAGTTCCCAAGACAAACGATTCTATCCCCTGATCCTACCCTCGTTCGCCCTGTACGGCCTGATGTGTCACCGATTTCGCGTTACCGACCGCGCACAATAGAAAAGTTACGCTTCGGGCGATCCGGGCTCGACCTTATGCCGCGTTCGCACTGTGTTTTCGGCGAACAGTGTTGCTAATTACCTAGAGATGTCTCATGGGCGGATTTTATGCATTTATGGAAAATCGGGAGTCGTAGAAACGTGGATAGAATGCGTGTAATGTGTAAAAGTAGCTCTGTACAATAAATAGATAATCGTAATGTAGATAATAATAGATTATAATGTATATTGATTATA
>KQ435740.1:720997-740942 GCA_001276565.1 Melipona quadrifasciata
GGGAAGATCGCGTTTCACATATTTCTTAATATACGTGAATAAAGAATCGCGCGTGACGTTTCCGAGGTTCGTGGCAGCCCAGTTCGTTGTTCCGGGTTAACACCCATCGTGCCAGCGCTACGATGTTACCAAAAAATCCTCGCTTCTTTCTTTCTCTGTCCTTTTCTTTTCTTTTCTTTTTTTCCCCTCCCTCAAACGAGCTGACAGCCCTCTCCATTTAGAACGTTTCAAGGAACACGCGAAAGAAACGACGCCACCGGAAGGGCCCACGGTCGCTGGTGTGACCCGTATGATCCTCCATCTAGGACGAAGGTAAATACGTGGGCGTTGGGTGTCCGTGTTCCCCTTAGCGCCGACATCGTTCTTCCTTAGAAACCTCCCCGGAGACGGCGAGGTTGTATCTCGTAATCACAAACGGTATTCGCCGGAGTTGGCTGCGACACCGAGTTGCACACGTGACACGACGCGTTTCGTGTATACACACGATCAGAGAGAGAGACAGAGAGAGAGAGAGAGAGAGAGAGACAGAGAGAGCTACGTATAGCAGGTTCAGTTACAACACGAAGGGGATGCGATCCCGTGGAGGGTGGTAGCAGGTGCATATCGACTCCTCGCCCATATTAATATCTCGCTTCGAACCTTCCGGGGTGCCGTCTTGGTTTTCTCCGTATCGCTGTCACATTACACGAATACGAGCTGTAACTAGAGGCGAGCGTAATGGCGGAAAGCTCCGCCGCAAGCGGTATCCGTGAACGTTTCTTCGCCGCGTGCGTGTGTGCGTGTGCAACGCGCACTGTCGGTCGAAAGGTTCAATAACACTGCGGTTTGTATTAATTCAGAATTTCTCTCGAATATTTTCGCCGAGTACTTTTGCTTATATGTATCACAACGGGATAAAGTTGGACGGTAATCAATTATTTTGTAATAATTTTTCTATATTCTAGATATAATACTGGATATAATCAATAATAATCGATTGATCGTTGTTGAGATAAATCGGTAACCTTTGTTAATTTTCGTAATTTGTAGTCATTGATCGGTAATCCTGAAGTCACTAATTAATTTATATTTATATTTTGTTTCTCTACTGTGTTATAATACTGTGAAGAACGTGTGTTAATCGTGTAGTATTAGTTGTGCTAATTTAAACTTTTCAGTCATTAAGTTACTAGTAAAGTATTAATTACTAGTAAAAGTATCATTAAGTTACTAGCAAAAGTATTGGTAACTTAAGTTACTAGTTTAAAAGTAAAGTTACTAGCAACTTAACTCAAGTCATCAAGTTACTAGTAAAAGTTACTATTAGGTAACTTTTAAGTCATCAATTAAATAACTTTAAGTCATTTATATTTTTTTGTGCACAGCGCCATAAACACGTTAATTATATACAATTCTGCTATTCAATGTAATTAAATGTTATTATTGGAAACCACTTGCAAGTAGTGGATCGATACCAGACTGTTCCTTTTTTAAATTTTTCTACCGGAAATTGGATGAAAAGACATTTCTTAAATAAAATCATTTTCAATAAATCAAAGTTTCTTTTTCAACGCGCACATGCATGTTACAGTGGTCTTAAACATTCGCCACGCAAATATTTAAGTTTTATTCCTGATGGATCGTTTAATAATTTGACAAATGCTTAGAAAACCCTTGCGATTCTACATCAAGAAATAAGTGGAAAGTAAAGGATAAAATTTTTTCGTTCGAGCATTCTTCGAGTACGCGTAATTTTCTCAGAAACGAAAAAATTTCATTCGTTATTTTCGACTCGTTTCTCTCCTCTGCTACCGACGCAGGGACACCCTGTATATAAAAGACACAATCGTCTTCCCCGATATTACCTTCTCCCATTGTCAAACGCAATTAATCTCTCGTAAAGTCAGAAACAATAGCGCGAAAACGTTCGTTCGTGTCTAGATTCGCATCAAATTGAAATTAACCGCTTTTACGTTACACGTTTTATAAAACCCGCTTTTTCGCGAAGAACGACTCGTCTATTCGTTGCTAAATAGAATAAAAATCCGTATTCGCGCGAACGTGCCATTTATTAGAACCACCTCGTCCACGGACATCATCGAAATTATTTTCGCGGTAATAACTCGCGCGACCCCGTTATCGAGCGTTATCCTCTCCTTTCGGAATGTATTATAATCGTCGTAAAACTGATCGTAAAAATTTGTCGAGTTCGTACGAACGGAAAGCGCGGACGTAATTGCGGAAGCGTTTCGCGCCGGGGTCAGTGGAATCGCTGGTTATCAACGAACGCCATTATTCGAGCAACCGGCGCCGACGGTATCGATATTCATTGGTAATTAAGTATTAAACAGCTTATCGCTGGAGGGTGACCTCGCGTGGAGAGTTCAGGATTCCCTTCGCGCGATGTTCTCATTTATAATTGGAAAGTTGATTACTCGCGGCGACTTTGCCACGTGCGTATATCTAACGCGTGTAAACCAGATATCATCCCCCTTGGAGAAACAGCTCTAATTCTCCCCCTTTCGCTCGTGAAAGCGTTCGAGCGCCAAATTTCAAAAGATCGTTGATATTTCAACTGTCGGTCAAAAGACAAATCTGGACTCACTTTGAAGTTTTCACACCTCTGCTTTTCAAGTGCGTCGTTCGTTTTGCGCGAAGATATTTTTATGCCGCCTAGCGAGTGGAAAAATAAAGGCGCTTTACTCGAAAGTGCTGTGAATTGTATAAATAGCACGTGGAAACATTGAAAAAACGTTTTTATGACTAAATTCGACGTGTATTTGAAGATTGGATGTTTTTCATTGGTTTATTGAACTTTGAACATCGAACGAAAACGAAATTAATATTATTATACGATTTTTTTGAATTTTCACCGTCTGGCACTAACAATCAAAGGTTCAACAAATTGGCGGGAAAAGATCGCACAGCTAGTTTTTCAAATCCGTAGTGGATTCGGTGTGGAACACACCGAACACATTTTAATGTTTTTCCATACTCTGCGACGATTTGTGGAATTTTTCGCAAAGAGAAAAGTGTCCCGACTTTCTCAACTACTGCATAAAAAAAAGAAGTAAAAATATTAAAATAAAACGAAAGATACACTTCCAAAATGGGCTACTTTCAAAGTAGAGTTTAAAAATGATCTTTAAAAGATTGTACGATTCCTTTCGACGAAATGATTAAATTAAATTAACAATTTAAGTGTAAATAGTTTTCCGAACATTGGAAATTGAGAATAGTTTCGTGTACACCTGATAATTAATGAAATAATGTTCTAACCAATAAAGTCCAAGTAGCACTTATAGATATTACCATTTATTACAGATATTACCAGATTATTATACTTTTCCAAGCTTGAAAACATTCGTAAGTAATAAGGTTAAGTACAGATTACAAGAGAAGCTAATTATTTCGACAAATTTTCGCTGATTCTTCTCGTTGTTCTTGAGCGCGACAGCACGTGTGCGCGCGACACGTAGCCATTGGAAAAATGGCCAAATTATGAAACACATCGTGTTTCCAACTTCCCCCTTCGGTGCACGTTCCTTACTTTTTCATGCAACCGCGGCGAACATCCACGGCGAGGAAATATCCATTATTGGATGAATAACGTATTTTCTATCGTTAATACACAGCGGTCCATTAATTTCCGCTCGCGGATACAATTACCTCGCACATCGAAAGCTTTCTGATTTTTAACGAAACGTTCGCTGTTCGATTCCGTTCGGTTTCCACGGGCCAATAAAAACACGAAAATAACGAAAATGGGGAATTTTTGCGAACAACGAAGTCCGAATGATATTTGAATTCCCCATTTTTTCTATCAATGACGGCCGTGCCGATTTTCTGAGTCCACGGTGTTTTGCCCTTTCACCTGAAAGGGAAAATGTTTCCGTTGCTTTCGAATGTTGTTTAATTATTGGACGCGAAATGGTGAAACGATTTGCTCGCAGCTTCAAAGTTTAGTACAGAGAGAGATGTTACTTTTTTTCATTTCTTCAACACGCGGAATGTGACATTTTTTCTTCACAAAGGAGCAATCAAAGGGATGTAAGCGATGGGTAAAAAAGAAATTTTCTTTTTATGTACTTGGCGCTGGAGATTGAAAAAAATTGCATCGCACGCATTATATATGCATGCAACTCTTTGAGGGCCTTTTTTTGACAAAGGATCCAGAGGAAAGGTGTTTCCTCGGGTTTTGCAAAATCCACCGTGCTTTTATTAGACAAAGATGCTGTCCAATAAAAAATTCTGTGTGACATACAGAAAGATATCCCTTCTATGAAAGATACGTGCAGTTTTGTTTTTTTTTTTCTTTCTTTTTTTTAAATCGGCGTTCAAATTTCCAGAGCAAATTTCCACGCCTCCTGAAATTTGGAACGTGTTTTACGAGCACTCTTCAAATAAAAATTCCTCAAAGCGACGGTGAAGGAGACAATCGTGGGGCTAAAATGTAAATTACGAGACAGAAACGCACCGTCAAGAAATAAAGAAAAAAAAATTTAATAACGATCAAAGAACGCGATCAAATGCGATGATGTTGCGTCGGTGCGTTGTTGTTATAAATAAAATGAAAGACACTAAACCTTCAAATGAAATTATTTGAGAAATTAAACGTATTATTCCTAGCATTGAATAATTATTTGATCGAAATTCATCTGATAATTAAAGTTGGATAAACTTATAATAAGTAATATAAAAATTATCCTATATATTATATTATTATATCAGGACTATCTTCGGAAATTTTTTTCTTTTTGAAATTCTTTTGTTCTTCTTACGTTGTTATTATAGCTCTCAGCTCTAGGCGTGATTATATATACATCGCCATCGTACAACACCAAATGTATAGATTTGTCGTAATCATCAGCAAATTATAAAACGAGGAAGTCGAAGAACTGTTGGTTAGATTTAAATACGACAGTCGAGTGCAAAAGTGTTAAACGAAAGAACGACGGTGTCCGAACGAGATAACATAATCACGCGAAGGAAACACAGAAACTGGCCCGCGCGGTTTCCCGACCGGCGATTTGTATTTCGTCCAGAGCAATCCGGCGAGAACTTTTCCTCCAGTACGTTTCGTTATTACGCCCCGGCGGTGTCCCACTTGGAAACTGAATCTTCCGCCGAAGTTCTCGCCCTAACTAGGATATAATGTACCGTATATAGACGACGTCGCCTCTGGGAAGAAGTCCCAAGTCCCTCGATGCTCTCTCGGATCGATCTCTCTCTCCTCTCTCGGAGGACACTCGTGAATAATTATCCCGAAACTTACTTCTTTCGCAGAAGACTGCAGCCAGCCGTCCTCGAAACGCGGCCAAGTACGAGTATTTTCCTCGATCCGTCGCTCTGTATGAAAATACCCCACGTTGCTGATGGAACTTTCGCGTAATAAGGGACAAACACCCTCCGGCCTTCTCTTGTATCGTCCAGGGGAAAATCCTGAGATCCGATCGATACCTCGACCAGTCGTGAACCGGGCGAAAACTTTTGATAATTTTTATTACTGAAAGTGATTTTAGCGGGGGTAACCCAGAAAATCGGACCTCTTCAGGTGCAACGTTAACGCAGCGAAAATTAGCGATTGGTTGATATTTGGGTCATGTGATTCGCGAGGGGGCGTGGCGTAGACCTCGAGTGGGAGTGGCGTTGTCTGAGCGCCTGTAATTTGTTTTGTATTGATTCAAATGTTTGCATATCGATAAAATTTTATGGCAAAAAATCTTCAGTCTTCCTAGTCAGAACAGTTGCTTCTGGGCCTTTCATTCAGTGAGACGAATCGTACTGGGGTACAAGTCGTTTTTATTTTCGAGATATACGACGCCACCTTCTCTCTTTTTCTCTTTTTCTGTTTGTGTGTGTGTTTGATAATATCGTCGCGAATTTGGAACAAAACGAAATCGAGTGCCACGGATATTAAATGAAACGAAACGGAATGGTAAACGGGTTGTGTTCGGGAGTGCAAAGGTTAAAGAGAAAGAATTCGTTCGCGGTTCGAAACGATTTAATTGGCGAGAGAGCGATTGTCCACGAGACAAAGGGAGGCCTTTGGTTCACTGATCCGTTCTGCGGGATTTCGTTTCCGATTTCGAATCGTCGCTGCGAGATCCGTTTTTTTTTTCTTTTTTTTTTAGGCTTTATCACGGGGGAGGGTTTTGTTTGTTACCGTGAATCGTCTATTATCATCGAGTCTTCGGCAGTTCGTAGAATCACTTAAATTGTCGGTTTGTCGGAGCATGATCGACGTCAATTTAGAGAAAGAATTTCGAGAAGAGTGACAGGACTGTTTTCGCTTTGAAACGATCCTGAGCCAACTGAAAGGAGATTGAACTGAGTTCTCCCTTTTTTTTTCTTTTTGGTACATATTTGAGCTTTTTAATTATAATATTTTCCAGTGAAAAAATATGTAGAAATATTCATGGACGTCAATGTTATTACTAAAAACTTAAATTACATTTTTAACATAATTAAATTCGATATAGGTAATTACAAATACTGATCGGATTCTATCAACTAACTGTATTTGTAAGTAGATACATATATAAAAGAAGAAAGAAGAAAAACAGAGAGTAACAAGTGTCAATATGAAAATCAACGACAGCATTATACAGTAGCACAGATTGATATAATAATAAGATAAGTGAGATGAAAACAGATAGATGCGAATCAAACAAAAGACAGAAAATCAAAAAGATTTCGAATATTGAAAATTAAAAATTTGAAATATCAAAGCAAAGAGGATCGAATAAATGAAACAAATTATTTTGAATAAATTACATCAAATAAATATTCTATAAATATCTATATTATGTTATAATAAATCAATGTTCAAATATTCGATAATAAATAAATTTCTATTTTACTGCGGCACCGATGATAGCTTCGGCGTTGATCGTAACGCGAGTTTTCAAGAATGCTCGTCGACGTTAGAAAATCCAATACGGTGCAATTGATGAATGCACGGGATCGATTGAATCGACCGAGCATAACTCGTTGCTATGTCACTCGAAACTCCGCGGACCGTGCAGGTGCATATGCAACGACAGATTTCTACGGGTGATTAAACCTAACGAGCTCTCGAACAACCCCTGCGCGGGAAATTATGCACGGAATAAAATGCCAGAGTGCGTTAATGCGATCGCGCAGCGTAATCGGGGAATTCATCGCGGAAAAAAAACTGCGAACCAAGCCAATTCGAAAGTAATAGTTTCATCGAGTTTCAACGTTGCGTTTAACTCTTGTTATCTGAATTGATCGTCGTGCCTTTCACTTCGCATAATTCTGTTATTTTTAGCAAGAGCTCGGCATAATTATTGAAGAATTGAAAAAACAAATTTCGGAATACATGGTGGAAACACGTACGTATCGTGTCAGATGAAGAGCATAACTGTATCAGTGACAGTGAAAAATTTGAAACACTCTGTTTTCTCGAAGATTGTCAAAATTCAAACATTAAACAATTTTTTTCACGACTAAATCTATTATACTGTGGTTTTGAAGATTGAAATTTTCTCTTGCCCCTTTTTCTTCATTATTTCATTGAACTTGGAACATTGGGGTTACACGACGAAATTATTCGGACTTTTTGACTTCGTATTGAACGTTCAATAAAGAAGACTTCAATTTTCAAAAGGATCCAATTACGAAAAACATTTTCTAACGTTCTCACGCACGCCTGAATTCTTACAATTTTCAAAAAAAGATCTTTGAACAAAAGATTGAGCTCGCGATTGTCAAATTTAAACTGTCAACAATTTTTCATTGTCATCGTCATACTTATACATTGTTATTGTTATACTGTTCATATATTCGTATACATCATACGAATTATGTATGATTGAATATGAATGTATATATCATATATATAAAAACTGCACGACTTGTATAGTACGATACTCGAAGTCTACGCCACGCCCCCTCGCGAATCACGTGACCCAAATCAACCAATCGCTAATTTTCGTTGCATTAGCGTTGCACCTGAGGCCCAATTTTCTGGGTTACCCTCGCTAAAATCACTTGCAGTGATTAAAAAAAAAAAGGAAAACGTAACGATATCTGGGATATATCTCGAAAACGAATTGTTAAAAAAGTAAATGAATAACGAAACAAAGTGCCTGGCCGCTGTAATTTATTCATTCTCAGAGAGAGAAATTTTACTTTAATCAGATCGCTTTCTTTCGCGACAATTGACAACTTGGATTTATCGTCTCGTTCGACTCCGTTCGTACGATGAATATCAACGAACCAACCAAGCCAACCAAGATTGAAATATCCTGAAATATTCTCGGGAGAGACGGAGAAAGGGAGAAGGAAGAATTCGTTCTGACCTCGTGGTTAATTTACGCAAAGATATTATCGAAACACACAATTTACGATATATACGATATTGACGAGGAAATCTCGGCGCGTACAAGCGAATTAACGCAACACAACAGGTATCCGAGGCATTCGAATTTGATTAACATGTATCGTATTAATTATGTCGCCGAAACTAGACAGTTGCGCGCAGAATGATTGGCCGAAGCGAATGGAACGTGGCGTCCATAGTTACGTATTCCATGACGGAGGCAATGGGATTTATAATGGATCACCTCATAATTCATTGGCCACCGTGGTTCGACGATTACTCGCGAAACTAGCACGATATCAAGCGAGGAGAGTCTCGTCGACGAGAGGAAGCTTTTTGCATGTGAAAAAGATCCGTTAATCGCCTATAACGCTCCTCTTCCCGCGCGGGTATACACGTGCGAATCGTTCCCGAGGAATCGCGGGGAACCCCGTTCGAAATCTCGCTGGCGATGGAAAATTCTCTGAATTTCGCTACTCGCGCGCAACGATAAAACGAGAGAAAATACGAAATAATATTTTTGCGACTTAAAAATGATACGAAACGAACGAACCGTCGGGGGTTCTAAAAAAGAAAGAAAAAACGTGGTAAAAAAAATCGCGAATCTCGGTGGAATGGCGCCGCGGCGATTGGTTTAGCGGACGGAATAACGATTTTCGAATTCAGCGCGGATGTATTAACCGCAACGCGTCGAATACTGCTCCACAGACCTCGGAATGTTCCTCGCCCGGCGGCGATTTCCCGAGATTGAAAATTCAATTTAAAACGACCCTGTAAATAAAATCGTAGCCCCGCCTCCTCGCCTTGTTTCGCCCTGAAACGTGATTATTGTCTCGGCCGATAACGAGTCGATAATTCCGCGGGAACGTCGGATCTTCGATTTTATTTAAAACGAAATCCGGCCGGATTTAGATCTCGAGGATTTTAAGACGCGTGTTTCGCTCTTCGGGTCGATTAAGAAAAAAATCTCGCGGTTCAATGTAAGACGGCAACAGGCTTTAGACTCGAGCCGGAAGTAAATCCAACAGAGAAATATCGCGAAAACATGTGAATCCTTCTTTTCTTCGTAGGATCGAAAGTTTGAAAAGAAAAGAAAATTGCAATTTTCCGAAAGAGAAACGCGTCTTGCGAGGAAAAAAAGAAACTCGACAGATCGTGAAAACCATATACGTGCTTCGTTGAAAACCGCGAGGAAATGAGAGGAAATGGATGGACAGATATGATCGATGAAGTTTTTATGAGAAGACCGCGGCGGGGGACGATCGTGACTGATAAAAAATCCCTCTCTCCGGTTCGAATTTGAAATTCCACTTGACGAAGAGAAAAACGGGGATCTGTTAGCCGAGACATTTTCCGCGGTTATGCAAAGCATCGCGGTAGCGCTGGACTTTGCATGCACGCGCGCCTACGTAAAGGACGTATGTCCACGTCAAACTCCTTCCGAGTGTGCACGTTCTGGAACAAGGCACGTAGTTCCTCCCTTCCGGACGGAGGGAGGTGTTTCTAAAGGACGCGCCGCTACTAGCTACCCTTCGTCTGCAATGACCTCAAACTTCGCTCTCTCTCTCTCTCCTCTATATTCCATATAGAGGAAGCTTCACAACTATAGGCCTCTATAGCAGAAGACGGTGACTATCAGAAAGAATTTTCTCAAAGAATCATATTTTCCAAGATCTTGAGATTTTAAGATTGTTCACACTTCTCATCGAAAGTGGTACTTTTCCGAAATTTTGAGACTTTACCATTCTTGATATTTAATTATTGCGGTATATTTGTTGGTGTACTTGTCTCTTTGTAACGTGCAAGCAAATGTTTTCCTTTTATATTTACGAAATATTTGCGATACATTCACGACGAGATTTAAGTTTCCAATGGAAATTTAAAAGTGCCACAATTACCAGGTCAAGTGGAAGGGATAATTTCTTCGAAATTGTATTTTCTAAAATTTTTAAGTTTTAAGATTGTTCGCGTTCTTTAGCGAAAGTCACCATTTCCTGAAATTTCAAGATTTTTACCACTCTTACCATTTACCAAATAAAGGGATGGATGTGTTTTGACTAATGCAGAGAATACTTATCCCTTTGTAACGTATAATTTATACTTTTCCCCTACGTTGTATCGTTGATACTTACGACGGAATTTGAAATTTCAACGTTGGGAAGTTTCACAAATATAGGTCTTCAAAATCAGATTTTTAAGATTGCTCGCACTTTTTATCGAAAATCATCCTCCTCTGAAATTTTAAGATTTTCACCACTCTTACCATTTTTCAAACAAAGGGATGAATGTGTTTTAACTAACACAGAATTTGAAATTCCAGCGTTAGGGAAGTTTCACAATTATAGGTCAATCAGAATCAATTTCTAAAATTTTGAGATTTTAAGACGCATTTTTCCCCATTTCTTTTTAATAGAAAATCATCGTTTTCTAATTTTATGATTTTACCAAGTTCTTACCACTTTCCAACTAAGAGAGTAGAATATTTGTAACGCGTAAACGTCAACGCTGTAAACTTCCTACGTTGTATCGCCGATAGACGAGATTTCAGGTTCCAGCGTTCGATGATTAACCCAGTATATACTACGGGGGCTACGTAAACTCTTTACTTTCGCCTTATGCATATCTAACGTCCTCGTTTGGCCGGATATTTACAAGTCAAATGCGAACGATCGATGCGCGTTGGTACGATCTATGGTGGAACTAGCGCGAAGCACGGAAGCGAAAAAGAAGCAGGCAGTGTGAACTGGGTTGGGAAAGAAACGAAGGAAGAAAAATACGAGAGAGAGAGAGAGAGAGAGAGAAAAGATAGATTCGCGGTGGAAGAAGAAGGGAAGAGGGAAGAAAGAAACGTGAGGAACGACGCGTAACGCAATGAAGCTCCCGGGATCGTATTTATTTTGGTCTTGGTACGGTGCGGTGCACCGGAAAACCGGCTGCACAAAAGAATCGTGTACCTCTAGTCCTGCGACGATAAAGTCCACAGGAGGATAGGAAACGAGGTGAAGTACGCGAACCATAGAGTTTTCCCTGTTGCGGACGAAGGAGAGACTTTTCGAAAAGTTCCGCAAGAGGAACGAGAGAGCACACGGGATTGCATGCGCGCGACTCATGCATGTGGAAAGTTCTTGCGATCCACAAGGGTTCCGTACTACCCTCCCTCCTTCCCTGAAGGATCTCGATTCCCGGCTGAAATAAATACCCGAGAGGGACGATCCTCCGCTGGCCTTCGACCGCGTTCCCCGTCCGCCTTTCTGCATGCGCGGGCTTAATCAATTTAATGAACCTTACTACCTGCCTGAAAGATGCTCGCCGGGTGTGTCTCCTTCGCGTTGAGTCCAGGACTGGTTACACTGGAGTATTGGAGGACTCGAGTAAACTTCGGCTTGTTCCTCGTTGATTTGAACGTTCCTTTCGAAGCTTCGTCGCTGAAAGGACTTATTTTAACCATTTGCACTCCTTTGTCGAGTGCAAATGACTCGACGTCGGTCTTTGTCACGGGGATCTCTTGCGTTGACTCACGCTCGATATTTTTAAATTGCCAAAAAAAGAAAAATAATTGAAAAAAACTGCACGATTTGTCCCCCAGTACGATTCGTCTCACTGAAAGGCCTAGAAGTAACTGATTAGGAAATGAAGACCATAAAATCTTATCGATGTACAAACATTTGAATCGATAGAAAACAAATTACAGGCGCGATCGCTCAGTACCAGACAACGCCACTCCTACTCGAGATCTACGCCACGCCCCCTCGCGAATCACGTGACCCAAATCAACCAATCGCTAATTTTCGTTGCATTAGCGTTGCACATAGGCCCGATTTTCTGGGCTTTTCACCTCCGCTAAAATCACTTTCAGTGATAAAATAGTTTGGAGTACAAAGGCTTAAAAGTGGTTTTGATTTTTTAAGAATCGAAAAAAAATTAAAGTGTTTTTTAAACTAAGGCTCTGTTTAGGAAAAACTTGTGGATCGTAAAACTTTCTCAAGACATGTTCTCACGATGAGAATAGATAAATAAATGTTTCTTAGATGTCAAAGTTTCAAACAGAATAAAACTTGCGAAATATAAAAATAAAGATCTTTCTGTATAATGAGAGATTGTTCGTTAAGTTGATTAAATATTTACAGCAGATACTGAACACTTATTCAATGAACATTAAATCGAAAAGTGGATTTTTAATTGAACGTTCTGAAATAACATCTGTTTTCGTTTTTTTACTACACAGATTCTTGAAACATCCATTTTACGAGTGAAAAGTGACACTTTCCCCAACAAAAATTCCACGGAAAAACAGATTTTGTACGAGGTATACAAATTCGAACAGAATTTTTCTCGAAGCGAGAAGAACCTGTCAATTTCGATCCTTGATTTCACGAGTTCGAAAAGTGTTTCTTTTTAAACGATTCAATCGCAGTCTGTATTCCAAGGTACAAAAATTTTTTTATCAACGGTTTGTCGATATCAGTCTCGCGATCCCTGTCGCGCAGCTCGTGCAGCTTTCACGAACGTCTAGTTTTCTTTTTTTTTTTTTTAATCTACAGGATATCCTGTATAACTGTAAAAGAACGATGTTTTTTCATTACACGCCGAGCGACGCACGGCATCAAACCGTGGATTATCTTTTCGCTGTGGAGATCCGTTCGCGTCAACCGTTAATTTTAAGGGCGTAGCACTATTCTTTCAATTTCCAACCCGATTATTACACAACACCGTGCGCTGTCAATTAAGACGGCTTTTTATCGTGTTTTCATATTCGAGACTGGCTGCCGGCTTATATCGGGCACAATAAATTATGCGATTCGAAGATTAGCCGAATCGGCATTGCGCAACGTTCGCACGACGCGCGATAACTCACGTTGCATTAATCAAATTTTACTGCAATTGTACACGGTGTGTACAATGTTATTAGCAAAATTTAACGATACGAAGACCTGACGAGACGATGTCTGATGTCGATTATTTCCATTCTTTTATTGCTCTCGTAGATTTAAATTGTATTAATAATAATTTTTATAGCTTTAGAGATAATGATACGTTTTATAATGGATCAAAAAGAAGACACTTGGTTTTCTTGCAATCTTAATCTGTTCTCGTGAATAATTTACTATGTACAAAACTAATATAAAATATAATATATAATGTAAAAATTTATTATTATATAATATATAAAATATAAAAATAAACATCTTTCTGTGTAATAAAAATTCGAGTTTGTCGATATTAAAACAATTTTTCAACGTTTAAGTAGCAAATACTGAAACTATTCAACGAACAGTATTCTAATATAAAAATCAGGAAGCATTGACAGTTTTTATTTTTTTTTTTTTTTGCAACTCTACCTTTAGTGCACTCTTTTGTGCACTCGAATATAAAATGTTTTTAATTGTTTAAAGACAAGCGTCTTTTTCGAACGTTGACGATTTCAATACTTACAAAAGAATATTTAATAATTTTCCTAATAATACTCCACTATTGAACGCAGATCAAGCATTGGAATTGAAAACGTATCGACATCTTTTTGACTCTCGAATTTTTATACTTCTTGTATCATTGTTAATACAGCTCGTTGTTGGAAATTTCTACTGTGCACATTATTTTTGTATCGTATAGTGATCCATTTCTGGAAAAAGATCTTGCTAAAACATGTATCATTCGTTTTCGCAAAGATATTGCCAGGAAACTGTTTTGATCCGCCGTGTATACAGGCTGATTCACATAACTTGCACACCTGAAATAACTTTCAAATTACGTGTCCAATGAAAAATTGTTTAATACAAAAATTGCATCGATTTTTTCGTGGGTTCCAAAATTTCCAAGGTCATCTTCATTTTTTTTAATCGGACCATATATTTTCCTCGCCATAAATCGGACGTGAATCACCCTAATATAACTATAAAATTTGATTCTTAAAAAGAGAAATTGTGCAGATTTCGATTCTTTTCAATTTTTATATTTCAATCTTGATCGAGTCTCTCTACCGAGCGAAGAGAATTTGTAACTTTCCTCTTACAAGAGAAACAACCAAAGTTCTACGTGAAAACGATGAAAATCCTGTCGAGCCTAACCTCCACGCTCGGAAACGATCGGCTCGTGAGTGGACCGATTGACGCGGCGTGTCATCCAATTACGCGATCGCGTTGTAAATATTTGATCACGGTAACCGCACGCGGGTTGCACGGCGGCTACTTAATAAACGTAGTTTGTCCGTGCGTTCCAGCTCGAGGTCACGTCACGGTCGCGAAATAGAAGCGGAACGATAATCGAATTGCTCGTGAACCGGCGTGAACGCGTTCGTTCGCGCGAGCTCGCGAGGACGAGCTGAGAATCGACGTTGTTGCAACCGTCGTTCGAGGACGTTCACAAAGCGAATCGATTCATCCCCGTAACGCGCGGTTACATCTTTCCCTCTTCGCGCCGCTTTTCATCGTCAACACTCGCCAGAGGGGAAATATCACTCGCCCTTATACGTGCTTCTTCCTTCCCGCCTTTTCCACACCCCAGGAGTTTCAGAATGAATTCAAATGGTAAGAACGACAGCGTCGTCGTCCGTTTCCACGACCTCTTCCTCCGCCTTCTATTCCCGTTGGGAGCCACGAAATGAATTGTACCCGCCCTTTCGCCTCGCTGGTGGAAAGAGTAATTTGACGCACAACCTTCAACTCCCGGACGATAACAAAAGGGATAAAGTACGGCCGGCGTCCTGTTGTATTAATTTAAGTTCAGCTACGCGGCGTGAACGAATATTAAGTTAGATTGCCAACGGTCCAGCCCCCAACTCTCTAGTTTCGAGATTAACGGAGCCGAGAACGTTGGAGAAGAAACAGAAACGAGAACGTTGCTGCACCTGGACGTATAAGGGGCAAGGGGGGAGCAAAACAGGGGGTCACGAGTAACCGGGGGATGGTGCTGACGACTCGGAAGTATCGCAGAAAACGTCACGTTCCACGGACTTGCCTTGATAACAGGGGAAAGTTGAGTACACTCCCTACGCCCCCCCCCCCTCCTCCCCTCCCTGTTGATCGCCTCTCTACTCAGCTCTCCGACAACTACCCAGAAGTGGAAGGTGGTTTCCCGCGAACCTTCCAGTTAAAAATGCTTTTAATTAAAATCCCGCTGCTAATACACTGCGGATTGGGCTCGCCGACTCGATTACTAGCCGCTCAAGAGTTACTATAACAATTGACACATATGGCCGTATATGGGGACCGTGATGTGTTGTCCGAAGTTAGTTGTTTGAATTTATTATACGTATGTTGGTGTTCCGCTGGACTTTGTTATTTGTTTTTAATAGAGAAATGATAAATAAGTAATTAGTAAAGTAAAAAAAACTGCACGACTTGTTACCCCAGTACGATACTCGAGGTCTACGCCACGCCCTCTCGCGAATCACGTGACCCAAATTAACCAATCGCTAATTTTCGTTGCATCAGCGTTGCACCTGAAGAGGCCCGATTTTCTGTCTTACGCCCACTAAAATCACTTTCAGTAATAAGTAAAATTAGTAACAATAAGTAGATAAATAATAATAATAAACAGATGAAGAATAACAATTAATTAATGAATTAATCAACAAGTGACCCGCTTTTTTTTTAAAGTGGTATCCAAATCCAATTTTCGAAAAATATGAGTTTTAATTAAACATAAATGTCTTCTTTTCCAATTTATAATATCACAGTGTACAATGTCCTCAGAGAAAAATTCAACTGTGGAATGTCGTTGCAAGAGTGTTTTTTTTTTTTTTGAAAGTGACACAAGTCCGTACTGTAAATGGAACACGTTAACGAAGGTTTTCACAATTTTCATGACACAACAAAGTTTATGTGCGTTTTTAAATCGATTCAAATGCAAGCCATTAAATATCTCGAAGTGAGAATAAATGGAGTTGCGTCACTTTCATAGACGAGATGTAAAAATTATTAATTACCTTATTTCTCTTTCGAATCGGTTTGCCTTAACCGACTTACCAACATTGTAATTAATCCTTCGTAAAAACGAGTCTGAAGTCGAAATGCAATTCTATTTGTCGACGTTTCGTCGAGTCGTGGTGGATTTGAAAATAGAAACCTGCATAAGCGACAGAGCACGCGGATCCAGCTTTTAAAATATAACTTCATTGGCTCGTTGGCGGGAACCTCGCTAATCTAAAAAGGAAGCCATTTTGTTAATCTAGCGTAAAAATAAATAAATGCCCCGACACTGCAAATTGCGCTTGTATATTAACGTTACAGCGCTGAAAGCTTTCAGCAATCTCTATGTATCTTCGTGGCGTACGCTTAATCCTTCGCAAGAGCAAACTAGACGGGATAATGTCAAAAGCTAGATTTTTAATCAGTGGTTTATGCTGCGTCTTACCTCGCACGCGATGATTCATATTGCCACGGTCCTACTCTTAGCACGTTATCATCACATTATTATCAATTTGGTTGATTAATAAAAATATTATTATAAATAAATAAATGAAAATATCTATCAACACTAAATCGTCATGATTTAACGACAATTAAAGTATAAATAGATTTATACAGTTATGTTTCTGTTCAAACAGAAACTAATATTAATTTTGAAAAGCCTGAAATCGGCCAATGTTGATAGATAATTAAAATAATAAAATAATAAAATTCTACAATTATTTAGAAAACTTTTATAATGATAGTTTTGATAAATAATACATACATACTTCTCATGACACGCTACTGTCATTTCAAACATCCCGCCAGGAAAGTATTAACATCAATGTTCAATTCATACGTTTGAACGAATAATAAAAATTGTAAAAGTTGTAAAATTCTGATCGGAGGTTTCATACAAACCTCTCGGTGAAAGAAGTCGCTCTCTGATGTAAATGTGCTCGAGTTGCGCTTATATACAACCTTCACGTTGCCCTTCCACCGGTACTCGTCCCCCCCTCTCCGATCGATAGTAACGAAGTAACAAGCACGCACTCGAACGTGTTCTAATCTTCGCCGTCGCGTTTCCCTTGTTAACAGAAATCCTCGGGATGGAGCTAAGAACGGCGAAACTGTTGCTTTACTCGGCGCTGGTGGTGGCGGTGTGCCGGAGCCAGGAGGACTGGACGGCGCAGTGTTCGTCGTCGTGCAAGTGCCGATGGATCTCCGGCAAGAAGACCGCCGAGTGCATCAGGCAGAATCTCACGCAGATACCGAGCAGCCTGTCGCCGGAGATCCAGAACTTCGACCTCACGGGGAACCGCATCACGCATCTGATGCACGACTCGTTCAGCCGCGTGCACCTGGTCAACCTGCAGAAGCTGGTGCTGCGAAAATGCGAGATCGAGTCGATACACACGGACGCGTTCAACGGGCTGAAGATCGTGATCGAGATCGACCTGTCGGCGAACAACATACGAACGTTGTACCCGGGCACGTTCGAGGAGACGCAACGACTGAGGGTGTTGCTGTTGAACGAGAACAAGCTGAAGGTGCTTGAGAACGGTCTGTTCCGCGACCTGGTCTACCTGCAGAAGGTGATGCTGTCCAACAACGAGCTAGAGCGGATCGAGGAGAAGACGTTCCGCAACCTTCCGGGACTGCGGCTGTTGACCTTGGACGGGAACAACCTGAGCGTGCTGAAGGTGCAGAGCTTCGAGACGTTGCCCAAGCTCGGCAGCCTGGAGCTGCACAACAATCCGTGGAATTGCAACTGCCGTCTGAAGCGATTCCGCGACTGGACCATCGAACGAAAGCTGTACACCAAGCCGACCACGTGCCAGCAGCCGGCGATCCTCGCGGGCAAGATGTGGGACGAGATCGGCAGCGACGAGTTCGCCTGCAGACCGGAGATCTTCACGATAGGACCGTCGGTGAGGATCGAGGCCGGCAAGGGCAACGTCACCTTCTGGTGCAGAGCTGCTGGCATTCCACGACCGCAGGTAACATCGCGTCGCCGTCATTCACGTTTCTCGCGGAGAAACTCGGTAAAACGCGCACGGCGAGGCATTTTGCAAAGTAGGATTCTGCTTAAACCGAGGGCAGACCGCGATAATCCGCAGAGAGTAACTTGCTAGCAATTTGCTGCACAATATCGCGGCACGACGCGAAGGTTAGGTCCGCTGAAAAGATTGCGCCGCGCCGGTTAGACCCGCATTCAGGCAACTTGGCCCCGTGGAAAAGGCCTCGAAACGATCTCTGACTCGACTCGACATTGTTTCCTGATTTCGCCTTTTGGCGGAGAGATCCTTTTTTAATGTTTACCCGCCGTAAACGCGCGTTTCGCGTGTTTGAATTACGACCGCTCGAATGAAACGCTCGGGATACGATACGGGCGGCGAATATTCGTTTTTGTACGTAGAGAGAGGCTGGCCACCATTAACTCTTTCGACACGTTTTGCTAAATAAACTCGACAGGTTTTGCAAAATAAACTCGTCGAGGGGAAAAAAGGTTTTCTCTGATTCGACCAAAAGAGAAATTTTTCGCGGAGAATGACGCGCAGCCAAGTAGAAGGACCAAAGAACAAATAGAGAGACACGTCTTTTGAAATCACACGGTACAAAAGAAGTGACGTAGGCTAGGCATCTGCGTTGACGTTTTAACGAACGTCCTTTCGAATTTTCCGCGGCATGAAAAACGAAAAATTAAGGACATCCGTAAGAACTTTACACGCACGTGCGCTTTACCGTCGTCCGAGCGAGTTGCGACTCCCCGAGTCAAACGCAACGAAGGGGCACACAACGATCCTGGAAACTGGCGGGAGGTCAAAGAAAAACGACGATGTGAAATTTCGTTTTTCGTTTCAGCTGTCGTGGGTGCATCGATCGAAGACCCTGAGCAACCACACGAGACGTCACAACGGCGAGAGCTACGTGCTGAGATCGAGCCACGAGTGGCTGAACCTCACGATACCGGACGTTACGCTCTCGGACAAGGGCGATTACATTTGCCTGGCGAAAAGTCCAGGCGGCAACACGGAGAAGAACGTGACGCTGATGATCGCCGGTGACGCTCTAAGCGGCAAGGACAGTATAATCAGTTTGCCACTGGCGCTAGGTTTAGGGGTGACCGCGTTGCTGCTTCTGGCGGTGACCGTGTCCCTTTGCGTGTGCTATTGCCGACGGCGGCGTACGAGGCACGACGAGAAGAGCTTAGAGGCCGCCTCGATGGAACACCACGGCCTCGGCGAGCAGGAGAAGTCCCTCATCACGACCATAAATCCCGTGGTGAAGCCGCCCAGGCGGTACGAGGCGCCTTCGGTGACGTCGCACGGCACCGAGATGACGGAGCTGAATCGCACATTGCTCGACAACGACTCGGTCTTCGGTCAGTACACTGCCTACATTACTAAACAGTGCGTGGCCAGGTGCTAGCTACTAACCATTTGTTAGCCTCCGGGCGGCGATTACACGCCGAGAGACGTTCGCGAAGAGACGTTGGAGAGTCGATCAACCGGGTGCCTCGATGGTCGCACCGCCGTTGCTGTTCGCGTGCAGCACGAAACGAGGAAATCGAACGAGTAATGGGTTTCCGACCGTGAAACCCGTTTTCTCTTCCTTCTGCCGATTGTCGCCATCTCGCGCGTCGATATTACACGTTTCTTTCTCGCGTTCGTTCGTTCGGGAATCGGTGGGAATCGACGAGATTCGCGGTAAAATTTTTTTTACGCCG